>MU712372.1:18557-49123 GCA_026770625.1 Nicotiana glauca
GGGAAACAGTAGAACGGGAGGTACCAAGTCCCGAGGACCAAACCTGTGCTGAATTGTTGTACTCGATGTAGTTATATGCTAACTCACCGCTACCCACTGCTCTTTGCTGACGCTCGTCCAGGTTGCTCTTCTTTGCTAGTGCTCGTGGCCCAACTTGTCTACAATAACTTCGAGAATTCCCCTAAAATACTCGACAAATAAACCTTGAAACACCCGATAAAGGGTAGAAATGACGATGACGGAAGCTTAGCTACGACTTTGATAGCAAACGGCAGAGAACAACAGTGTCAACCTCAACTTCAATCCAAAAATAGCTGAGAATCCCATAAATTCTCCAATAAATACGACCGAAATCAGAAAGTATTTTTTTTAAATCTTTTCTGACTTTAGAACCCAAACCAACCGAAAAATTGACAAAGAATTGAATACCAGATGCAACACCTTAGTTTAGCAAAATAATGAAAAGAGAAAACTTAGTTGCAGTGGAAACTAAAATTGGGGCTCAGGAGGCTTACAGTTTGTAGTATTTAATTTATTTGGGTTTTATGAAGATATATCATGACTTTAGGCAACATTACTGGTGGCGGAGGATGAAGAAAGACATAATTGAGTGTGTGGCTAGGTGTTTGAATTGCTAGCAGGTCAAGTACGAGCACCAGAGGTCGGGCGACCTACTTCACCAGATGCCTATAACAGAGTGGAAGTGGGAGCGCATTACTATTGATTTCGTAGTTGGGTTGCCCAGGATCTTGTAGAAGTTTGATGCAGTGTGGGTCATTGAAGATAAATTGACCAAGTCGGCACATTTTATACTGATTATAACTACTTACACTTCAGAGAGATTGGCTCAGATTTACATTCGAGAGATAGTTCGGTTGCACGGTGTTCTTTTTTCCATCATATGAGATAGAGGCAATCCATTCACTTCTCATTTCTGGAGAGTTGTTCAGGGTGAGATGGGGACCCGAGTGGAACTTAGCATAACATTTCATCCACAGACCGATAGGTAGTCGGAGAGGATAGTTCAGATCCTGGAGGACATGTTTAGAGCATGTGTGAGTGTCTTTTGAGGGGAGTGGGATCAGTTCTTGCCTTTAATAGATTTTAGTTATAGCAATAGCTACCAGTCCAGCATCGAGATGGATCCATTTGAGGCCTTGTTTGAGCGGTGATGTCGTTCCCCTACTAGGTGGTTTGAGCCTTGTGAGGCTAAGTTATACAGTACAGACATAGTGAAATATACCTTGGATAAGGTGAAGTTGATTCAGGAAAAGTTTCGCATAGCTCAGACCAGACAGAAGAGTTATGCAGATCAGAAGTCGCGTGATGTATCATTCATGGTTGGCGAGAATGTCCTTTTGAAAGTCTCGCTAATGAAGGGAATTATGAGTTTCGGGAAGAAGGACAAGTTAAGACAAGGACTAATTGGCCTATTTGAGGTGTTGAGGCGAGTTGGGGAGCTTGCCTATGAGCTTGTTCTACCCCCAGCTTATCAGGAGTTCATCTGGTTTTCCACAGTCCATGCTCCGGAGGTATCATGCCGACTTGTACCACATGTTGGACTTCAGTACTATACAGTTGGATGAGAGTTTGGGTTATGAGGTAGAGCCAGTTGCCATTGTTGATAGACCGGATCACCAGTTGAGATCCAAGAGGATTTCAATGGTGAAGGTCTGGTAGAGGGGCCAACCAGTCAAAGAGGTGACCTGAAATCTGAGGAGGACATGCGGAGCAGATATCCACACTTATTTGGCACCTCGGATACTCTTATATGCCCGTTCGAGGAAGAACATTTGTTTAGGAGGTAGAGAATGTAATGACGCGACCGATCATTTTGTTTTTTTCTTGAATCTCATTCCCCAAAATAAAACTTTCTGCCCTTGTATTGTCTAATTTACGACATGTGGGGATGGTTGGTTCGGGTTGGAAGAGTTTGGGTTGAAATAGACTCACTGGATTCCTTAAGATTTTCTTATAAGGATAATTTTGACTTTGGTCAATATTTTTAGCAAACGGACCCGGATTTGTATTTTGACAGTCCCTGAGGGTCCGTAGAAAAATATGGGACCTAAGCATATGCATGGAATCAAATTTCGAGATCCCAAGGCCGAATAATAAATTTTTATTGGAAATGGTTAAATTGAAATTCTAAGGATTTAAAGAAACTAATTAATGATTGATCACAATGGTATTGGACTTGTATGTTGGTTCCGAAGCCCGGTACAGGTCCAATATAATATTTAAGACTTGCCCGCAAAATTTGGTGTAAATCCGAGTAGTTTAAGTGCGTTTCGACTTGTTATAGGAGAATTAAGAACTTGAAGTTCATAAGTTTTATTAAATTGGTTTTAGGGGGTGATTCTTAGATCTGGCATTGTTTTGGGTGTTTTGAAGGTTCAAGTAGGTTCGTTTCATGATTTCAGACTTGTTGGTACGATCGGGCAGGGCCCGATAGCCCCGAGTGTCAGTCGGACGAGGCTCGAGCGAAGTTGGAAAAGTTGAAAAGAGCTGAAGCATCTGGTTTCTGTCATAACCGCACCTACGGTTGGTCAGCCTCAGGTGCGAGATCGCACAGGCGGTCATTCTATCGCAGACACAGCCAGGGCAGGCCAGGATTAAAACCGCAGAAGTGGCTCCCAAGCCGCAGAACGGTCCAAGACTGCTTGGCCAATTCAGCTGGTGCGGCCTCTACCTTGAAGAAGCAGGACCACAGATCAAGAAATCGCTGAACCAGTAAGCATTATTTAATATAGGTTCTAAATATTTGCCATTTTTACTCCTTTATTGGGCGATTTTGGAACTTTTGGGAGAAGCCTACCGCTTAGCATCTTGACGTAAGTTTATTCTACCTATTCCTAGTTTAATAATTGTGTCTTGGGTAGATTAACACACTAAGATTAAGGTAAAATCATGGGGTTAGAGCAAAACCTAGGGTTTTGGTAAAATATAGATTTTTCCACAAAATTGGTTATGAAATGAAGTAATAATCATATATTACTGATCTTTACATTACAAAGAAGAACTTCCTTTGAAAAATTGCGGAATCCGGGCACGTGGGCCCGAGGTCGGAATTTAGGAAACTCGTGTTTAAGGTTGGGAAACTGTGTTAATAGTTGGAATGTGATCTTGTGAGGTTGTATTGACTAGTTCTTACCCCATTTTTCGGATCATTCGAGCTCGTTCGGAAATTGTGTTAATATTTGTATAATTTGCCACTATTATGTTAATAGTTTGGAAATTGTGTTAATAGTTGGAACTAGTTTTGGATCATTCGAGCTCCTTCTTGATATTGGAAGTGCACTTTGGAGCAAGTTGAGTCTCATTTCTAACCTTGTAAGAGGTAAATATCCCCATATGAGTAATAATTGTATAATTTGCCACTAAATGCGGGGGCTACGTACACACAAGGTGACGAGAGTCCGTGCGTAGCTACTATCATGCTAAGTACCAGGGTAGGTTAGGGCCCGTATCATGCTATATTTGCAAAATGTATATAACTTCCTGCTAATATGATCATTTAGGATATGCTAGAGAATTGGAAATAAATATAAATGAACATATGTATTGTTGAGAACTTGTGTGAATTGACTTGAATATAAATGCGCCTTCTTGTATTTTTCTATTAATAATGGATATTTGTGGATCGGGACGATCGTCTCGGTAGAAATAGATACATCTATGGTTCGCGCCAAGCGATCCTCTAGCAATGCACAATTTCTTTTATATTAGATCGGGCGGTCGACCTCGGGATAATGTGCGCATGGTATTTATGTGAATTGTTATTGGCGACTTTTCTGATTAATGGTTTGAATTGTAAATGATTAATTGTGTTATTAAAATGACATGACTCATAAATCATTATTTCGACTGTTATCTATTTGTGACCTTTATGCATGGCATAATCTCATATTATATTAATAGACCCTAGTAGGTATCAAGTCAACCTCTCGTCTCTACTTCTTCGAGATTAGAAGGGATACTTACTGGGTACATATTGTTTATATACTCATACTATATTTTTGTACTTAATTGTACAGGCTCTGAGGCAGGTTCATCTAGCTATCAGACCGATGCGCATAACTGATCGTAATCTGAGACTTCAATGGTGAACTGTTTCCCCTCCTGCGCCGATCAGCAGCTGGATGGAGACTTTTTTACTTTTGACTGTCTATTCTATTTCAAACAGTAGGATAGAGTTATTATTGTATATATTCTACAAGTTGCTCATAACTTTTGACACCAGGTCTTGGAACACACATTAGTTGACTATTATTTTGGGGGTTGTATAATTATTTTGGTATATTACTGGTTATTATTTGTTTTAACCTTAACTTAAGAAATTACTGCAATTATTTGGTAAAAGTGAAATGAGAACTTATTTATATTTCCATATTGGCTTGTACGACAATGGTGTTGGGCGCCATCATGACCTATTATGGAAATGGGTCGTGACAACAAGAACCCAGAATCTCAATGCATCAAAGTTCCCAAGGGCTTCAAAGGCCCCGGGCAGTGCTCGCACCAAGAAACGATTGAAAGTCAAATATCAGTAGCCTTGTCTTTCAACCAGCTAAGAATCAAGGTATATAACAAGAGAATGAGAGAACAATAAAGTAATAGGTCCAATTTTTAGTAAAGATCTAGCGATTAAGGGTCTGTCTTAAAGGGGAATGGAGAGTGATTTGTATAGTTGCAAAAATCGATCAAGTAAACATGCAAAAAAATTATTCAAATGCAAATAATGAAAGAAAATCAATCAAGTTTAAGCAGGAACAAGAAAATTCTCATGCATAGCCTATTCGGAGTAGAAATAGGTAAAAAATCGAAGAAACCTTAGTTGGAAAAAGGTCAAAATTTACCCAAGAGTCTCAGTGAATCAAACCCATACAATCTTATTGAGAGTGTATACTGACTGATTCTCGTCTGAATCTTGTAGGCTGAGTATGATTGACCTCGATTCGGAGAGGTAGTACTTGCCAAAATCGGGCAAGTACTAAGCAATTTCACGAACGCGTGAATGCTAATGAGATAATACAAATAAGGTAAGAAGATCTTGAAAGAGTTTCATGATTTAGCTAGATTTTAAGAGGATTTGGTAGGAGGCATCTAGGGTTTCTGAAAGACGAGAATCGAGGATATGGGGGAAGCGTTTGAGAGAAAATGATAGGGTTTTGGGACAAGATAGGTTAATTAAGAGGGAGAATGAACGAGGGTCGTTGATCTCTCAAGATCAACGGCTAAGATTTAAAGTGAGCAGGGGTGGATAAAAAATAGTGGATGCCAACCGTGTTATAACAAAAGAGGTTGTTTGGTCTTGGGCCAGGAGATTGGGCTAAGGATACTGGGCCAAGTTGGACAAAAAAATTACCTTAAAGATAGGCTACTATTTAAATATAAAAAAATAATTTATAAAATATTTGATAAATGAATAAAAATATTATTTATGCACTAAAACAATTAAAAATAATAATTTAGTATTAAAAATATAAAATTCTATCTTACCACAAATAATATAAATAAGGAGCATTTATATATGAGTATGGGCAATTACTGCAAAAAATTGTGCAACTCGCTTCAAAATACTAGTGTAATTATATAAAGTGAGGTAAAAATATTTGAAACGTATATTATAGATGCAAACAATAATTTTGGTAATTAAGTCATCACAAAATGATTGAAAGTATTAATTAATAAATACTCAAATAATTTAAATGCAAGAAAATCGATTTTAAAGATAAAAAATATTATGGAAAATTGTAAAAAAAATGCTCCTATAGATTTATAAAATAAGTAATGATGCAAAATAATTTTTTGAAATTATTTATACTATTTGAAAAAATATGAGGGCAAAATTGGGTTTAGCAGCTGCCCCAAAAATGATGAGAAAGTTATTAGGTAAAGAAAATGATTATCAATTTTGGCTGAGGAATGATGTGATTTCAAAGAAATGGAGGCCGAGCCCAGTTCCTAAGTTGCCTACATATCCCTGGTGTTACAGGAATCAGGCCATGTGTAGTTTTAGATCCATCGGTAAATCGATGGATCTGTTATAAGAATGATCGCATGTTTCAGAAAGGGTTCTTTTGGGAATGATAGTATTGGATGAAGTTATGCGAAGTCATGAATGTGAATCTGAAGTGTTACAAATGTATTATAGAGTGAATATCTAAACGATCGTAGAGTAAAAAGTGGGTAATTGCTGGTGGTCACTTACATTTGAAATGATCAAATGATGTAAACATTGTGAACGAAAATAGGAGCAAAGATTGCTCCTGTTGGTAGAACGGTTTCCTCCTGGATTGCCTGCAAAGCTTAAACACGGCACATGCGAATATATATGGGTTATTGTGAAAATTTAAACATGATGCAAATTCCCTTTGGACCATGAAGGTTTTCTTTGGACGGTGAAACGATATCCTTAGTCCATCACATCCTTGACCATGTGGATGGTGCCTCTGGACGATGACGCATTTGAATAATGATGTGCTATATTGAGAGCTCCTCAGGCCATGATATGGTATCTCCCGGCTATGAGGATGACGCTTTCAGACTATGATGCCTGCAGACAAAATGGCGATAATTTAGCCCATGAAATGCAAAGATAGGATGCTTATTCATATGTGAAGATGAGACAAGTCAACGCTTAGTCTTGTGTAAGATGAGGGCAGTTCTTATCCCTAGGTGAACGGAGGATAGTGTTAGATCTTAGATGGCGTAGTGGAGTTAGTATATGAACTTATGCAAGGACAAGGCAATGCTTAGCCTTAGGCAATTAAGGAGGTTGTGCTTAGCCTCATGCAAGAAGAGTAGACAATGTTTGGTCTCATACAGGGAAAGTCAAAGATTAGACTTATCCAATTAGGGAGGCAGTGCTTAGCCTCCTATAAGAAGTGGAGAAAATGCTTAGTCACGATTCAAGGAAAGGCAATGCTTAGCCTTATGCAATTAGGGAGGCAATGCTAACCCTCATGCAGAAATATGAGACAATGGTTATCCTCGATGCAAGGAAAGGCAGTGCTTAGCCTTATGAAATTAGGAAGGCAAAGCTTAGCTTCGTGTAGGAGGAGGAGAAAATGCTTAATATCGATGCAAGGAAAGGTAGTGATTAGTCTTATGCAATTAACGAGGCAATTCTTAGCCTCATGTAGGATGAGAAGACAATGTTTGGTCTCATACATGGAAAGATAGTGCTTAGACTTATACAATTAGGGAGGCAGTGCTTACCCTTATGCAAGAAGATGAGACAATAATTAGTATCGGCGTAAGGAAAGTTAGTGCTTAGCCTCATGCTGGTAGGGAGGCAATGCTTAGTCTCGATGCAAGGAAAGGCAATGCTTAGTCTTATGCAATTAGGGAGGTAGTGCTTAGCTTCATGTAGGAAGAGGCAAAAATGCTTAGTCACATGCAGGGAAAGGCAGTTCTTAGACTTATGCGATTAATGAGGCAATGCTTAGCATCATGCAAGAAAAGTAGAGTATTTCTCAATTGGAGATGTTCGCACTATATAGTTTTTGTCTTGGAGGCAGTGACTAGATGTATCTACAGATATTGTTCCTACATCCAAAGAAAAATTATGAGTTCTGTGGGGGAAAGGTTGGTTCATGCTTTCGTCTTCTTGCTCTATCTTTGCTCCCGTATTGAGACCCTGTTTGAGTTTCCCTGGGAAATATCTGGTTGTTATAGAAACAAAGTGTTCGAAAAATATGCAGGCATTTGCAAAAAATATAGTATTTTTATCAAATAATTTAGATGAACCGGTGACTGTGACACATATTAGAGACAATGTGACCTGCCTTAGAATTTTAAGGGTGCCCCAAAAATTCTACCCCAGTTTAAATAAATACTTCGAATAGTACTTTTTAGATGTTCTGCATATAGTGAAGTTGGCTAAACTTATTATCTTGCCCTAGTTTCTAATCATGGGGGAAATGAAGATTTTATTAAGATGTGATTGAACCCACAAGGCTGCCTACATATCCCCTTTGAAATGGGAATCAGGTCAAGAGTAGTTCAGTTACATCAAGTGATGAAATGTAAACAATCCTAAACATAGCATTTCTTGACTGTGCTTGAGTTGATAGGTTTTGGTCAAATCTTTCTGTACATTTATGCAAGTATGAGTGCTCCTTCTGTTTGTACTCAATGAACCATGTAAGGACCTTGCTGGTTGGGTGAAAACTTCCCTTTGGCTTCATCTTGATGTGGGAAGATTTGCTTTAGCACCAATTTCCTAGGTGCGAATTGCCTTGGTCTAAACTTTTTGTTGAATGCTCTAGCCATTTTATTCTGGTAGAGTTGACTGTGACAGACCGCATTCATTTTCTTTCCATCAATGAAAGCCAGTTGTTCATATCAGCTATGTACCTATTCTACATTGCTGAGCTCAACTTCTTGAATAATTCTTAGAGAATTGATTTCTACTTTGGCGGGAATGAATGCTTCAATACCAGAAAACCAATAGGTAAGGAGTTTCCCTAGTTTATGTGCAAACTATGGTACAATATCCAAACAAAGAAAATGGCAACTTCTCATGCCATTGTTTGTAATTATCTACCATTTTCCTCAATATCTTCTTGATGTTTTTGTTGGCGCCTTCCATACCTCAATTCATGTGCGATCTTTATGCTGTGGAACTCTTACGCTTGATCTTGAACATTTCACACTTGGCATTCATTGAATAATTGTTGAGATTGGCAGCATTGTCGGTGATACATGACTCAAGTACTCCGAACTAACATATAATGTGATCCCAGACAAAATTTGCGATGACCTTCTTAGAGTTAGCTTTTTAATATACAGCTTTGATGTCGTCCAAACTCATACCACAAATATAGGTTGTAGGCAGTCAAAACAACAACAATAACCCAACACAAGTCGGGGTCGAATTCAGAGGGAGTTAGATTTTGGATTAGGTATACACCTTGTTTGACTGTATGATGTGTGCAATATTGCACTTCCACATATTTGGTTGTTTCTTTCTACGTCTAAATACTATGCTAATGTTTGCAAATGTAAAGCTAACAGACAATTTTTTTGGTATTATTTTTTTTCAAGTTATAAAAGATCTAGTATCGTGACTTGCACCTAGGTAGTTACCTAGCTGGTTGTAAACTCTAGGTCAAGTTTGATTGATCAGGGTTGTAACATAGCAATCGCATACAATTACACACTCAATACCTCTCGGTAGTTAGAGTGATTTTTGACCAATTTCGCTTTCTCAAGTCCAAATAAGTATTGCACAAAACAAGTGATAAATTCTCAAGTCGTGTCTTACTATCTCTAGATTCAACCCTTGAATTGGGGTTATGTAAGTCCCCGAAAAATTTCGCTAAGTAATTTAGGATTTCGTGGTGTCGCGTTGGCTTATCATAATATTTTTATGAGCTATTAACATGGTGTACATCCATTGTATTTGGTAAATATGTGTATAAGTCTTATGGTAAGTAATTTGGGGTCCAAGGAAAGGCCTAATTCTAAGAAAAATTGGAAAAGTCGATAATAGGCTAGAATTTCCAATGATCTTGCACTATTCCATACTTTGAACGATCACATCTAAATATATATAAGGTTTTAGGTGATGGATAACCTATCAAATGAAAGGTCTTCGAGTCTAGTTCGAACGCTTCAAATCGTTCGTCATTTGGACATTCCTACACAAAGTTATGATCAAATTACCAAAAGCTGGAAAAATGCGATTCTGCGGTGAAATCTGCAATCACAGATTTAACTTTGCGAACCGCAAAACCATTCTGCGATCGCAGAATGAAGCAGAACAGCCTAGTTCTGGGCAACGAGTTCTGCGACGCATTTGCGGCCAGCATTGTCATTCTGCGGTCCGTTCTGCGATCGCATACTTCACATCGGAGGGTTAATTTTCTAATTTTTATAACCTAACCCCATTTTAATATATATGCTTTAGGATTCATTTTGGGGTCATTTATTACTCATTTTAGAGAGAGGTGAGAGCATTTTAGAGAGAGAAGGAGGAACCCAACATTTAAATCATCCAAATCTTGCATCAATCTTCAATAATCAAAGAACCCAATCACAAGTTCTTCAACTAAGAGGTAAGATTCTATAACTTAGGTTTTAATTTCGAGTTTGGAGTATAAGATGAGTTATCGAGGTATGATTCTTGGGTGTATTAGTATTATGTACACACATATGTACAACTTAGGTTTATGGGAAGATTGTTTAACATAAATAAGTAAAGATTTGGTTGGGGAATGAAGGAAAACCTTGAAAAAGAGATTTGAGATTAAGATGCTCAACAAGTATTTGATAAAATGCTCAAATGAGCAGAAACCATGAATACCTTTCTACTTTGTGTTCAATTTTGTTATGTCTCAAACTAGATTGGAATTGCTAGAATTTTCGGAATGTTGTAGTAACTTAAGGAAAGCTTAAACGAGGTATGTATGGCTAACTTTAACTCTTGTAGAATCCCCTTATTGTGACGAGCATACGGTATGTGTACCTTGTATGAAAATATATGCATTGATTGCCTTAGATTATTTCTATACCACCAAGCTATATGTGATTGTGAGGAGTGATTTTATGTGCCTATCTTGTTATGTGCAAAGTTTGTAAAAGCTTGAGGATGTCGAGATGGAAGTAGGTGTTTACTTAGAACTATTTGTAAATTCTTGTGATTAATGTGCCTTGAACGTTGTTGGTTAAATCTTCCGATATGATGGTTCAAGTAAATGGCAACAAAACCAAATGTGGGTGTGTGAATGTGTTTGTGTGGTAAGAGCTGTGTAACAAATGATGAAAAGAAATCGTAATTGATGCAATTGACAGTGGTAATATCATATGTGGATTGTCGTGGGCATTTATCATTGTGATGTAAATGGCATATAAGCTGTTAAATATTATGGAAATGGTATTGATGGCTACAGAAATTCTTGTGAATTATTGTGGTTGTTCTTTGAGAATTGTGGTTGTTGTTCTTTGTGAATTGTTGTTGTTGTTGTGTTGTTTGTGAATTGTGATTGCTCGGTGGGATAGGTTGCGCGCCGCAACACGAAGTAATAAGGTGTGGGTTGTTGTGATAAGGGTGTCCGAGGTAATAAGGGTGGAAAGTGATCGAAACCACCATTGAAATGAAAATATGAGAAAATTGTGAAATCATTGATGTGATAATGTTGAAAGGGAAAAGGCAAGATTGTGAAACTTGTTTGGCTTTGGTTGTTTCTTTCACGCGCATTTGATCGTTGATTCTATTGATATCTGTTACTTGTGTGATATTTGATTTTACTTGGGGTGAAGTTTGTTCATACATACCAGTACAATTGAAATGTACTGACGTCCCTTTTGCCAGGGGCGCTACATTGTTGTTATGATTGTAGGTGGTTCCATAGAAGGTACTCCAGTCCATCGACAGTAGCACCTTATCCACTTTCCGTCAGCTGTATTGGTGAGCCCTTTTCCTCTCGGGGCCCTATCTTATTTTGGTATTTGTGTAAGTTATAGACGGGGCCTTGTTGGTGGCATTTCCATATTATTCTTTAGTTGTAGTTAGAGGCTCCATAGACAAGGTGTGGGTAGTGTCGGTCATGGGAATTTCAAATAGAAATATTGATGTTTGGCAATGATGTATAAATCTTTTAATGCTCTTAATATGGCGAATGAAGTTTCTAATGAAAATGAAATGGATATCGTTAATTATATGTTTATAGAACTGGATTAATTGAGTCCATCTCCAATTTATTCATGAGTTAGTTTGGGTAGAATGAGATCAAATAGGCTTGCTCGGTCGGGTTCACTCGGTTGAGCGTCGGTCGCACTCCTCTGATTTTGGGGCGTGACAAACTTGGTATCAGAGCCCAATGTTTTAAGTGTCCTAGGATGTCTCGGAGCTGTGTCTAGTAGAGTCCTCCTTATCGGTGTGTAGTCGACCACATCTATAAGTTGGAGGCTATTCATACATTTAGGAATTTCACCCTTCTTTGATACTCCAATCATGTAATAGAGCTAAAGTTGGGGAGCTAATTTTCTCTCTAAGTCTTATTCTCAAATTTGGTAACCTTGATACCATAATCCATCAATTTGAAGTATGTAAGGAGAGATTGATCCCACCATTGAGTCCGTGTGGATTTCCCAATAACTTGTTAGGAGAATGTATTGAGATATGGATGGATTGGTAAAACATATCGCTAAGAGGGGAGTGTCCTTGTACCTATTGATGTCTCCGCACCATCAGATCATGTGGTATATCAGTATGTTACCTACGTACGTTAGAGATGTGGAGTTGAGGGGCATTGATTATCTATCAACCTAACGTTATTAAGTGAGTCAAATCAAAAAAATTACTCATTGTATATGTACATCCATATTGAAGAGTTCTCATAAACGTGGCCTAAAGAAGGTGTTGAATAACAAAACATTGAGTGTATCAACTCTTTGAACGAGATGCACTATTCATGAATCTACTCCATTATGAATTCTCTTATTTACATTCTGGTGGAATTAAGTTCTATAATTATGCCCTTGAATTGAGTTATAACTCTAGGATTGATATTTCCCACTTGCTTTTCCTAAATTCTCACCAAGGGATTATATCCGATGAATTTCTTACAAAATCTTTTTATTTAATTGGAAAAAATCTACTCGCTTGTGCCTCTACATGCATCGTCGTACCAATTTCCATGCAAAGAATCATAGCGTTGTGATTCTTCTCGAGTCAATGTTTTACTCAGTCGTGTATATGGATTATATGGTTTAAACAATCAATATACTCTCGTGCGAATATCATCATGAAAGCTTCTCACTGCCTAGTAACATAAGAGCATACCTTAACACCTATCAAGTGAGTACATGTCAACCGAAATGGTCATCGTGCGCATAAAGTCTCTCTAAAAATTTAGGGATCCTCACATCCCCGTCATAGGAAAATATTGTGCCTCCATAACTTTCGTGTCCACTTGGGACATCCCGTATTAGGAAGCTCACCTTGTCCTAGTATTGTGGTTGCCCGTGGCATGGTCGTATATTGCAGTTGGGAGCTAATATAGCAGAAGCATGTCCAGCTCATATCGCATATTTATTTTCTATTTACACATTCATAGCATGCGTTCATTGTGTTCTTTAGTTAGTGAATTCGTTGTGCTAGTTTCCCCACACTTGTTCGATAACCATGAGAGAACATATCCTTCTATGAGTCATTGTAATATTTTCTGTCTCTTAAGGACCCTTACTAGGCTATCCGTCAAGACCAAGAACACCTTTGGGGGTTATTATAGCACAACGCATATTTCTCATAATCTTCTGTATTTCATTAGCATATAGGTAGTTCTCAAGTTGAAATCCATGAATAACTCATTATGAACATCTGCAAACCCTCAATGATTATTCTATACTATCTCATTGGGTTCTTATATCACTTCAAGATTTATCAAGGGTTTATAGCATGCCGCAATTGCTGAAATTGAATGATCTCTTTCCGATAATGGATTATCTACACTTGTGCTAGTCCAACAATCTATTTATCAGTCTAAGTCTCGCCTTTTGATTTTGGGTTGGCCAAGGAGAAATACACCTAGTAACACATTCGTATGTTAAAATCTTTCTCTTAGTGAAGTCATACAGCATCTCCACATATGGCTTATAGTAGCTGGTTGTATAGAAGTGTGTTGTAATGCTTCATTATAAAGCTGAGTTGCTAAACACAATTGAATTTTTGAATTCTAGAGCTATACATCACGTGACTTAATACAGAGATCTTCATTAAAAAAAAGGGTAGCTTCTCGTAATCTCTTTATATTACCACCCTTCCTAGTGGTTACAACGTAGAGGTTACTTTCATAAGGCTCTCTCACTTTCTGTAATTTGTCTTGCATCATGTGTTGTTTACCCGTAATATTCAATGCGATATCACTATCTCGACTAGTTGTCCAACTTCATGTATTTTGAAACCCATATCGCATTCAAGGTGCCAGAGTATTTTTATTCTTGATAAACGGAATTACCCTTCGCTTTAGAAAGCGAGTGGTTCACGTACTTGAGTATTCCTCCTTAATGGTTCCTATTGTGAATGTATAAGTTACCCCTATGACTTATTTGTCTAATAATTGATGTCCTCAAATGATTAACCACATCAGTATTGTTAGTAGTAACCTTATGTGTCTCTTAGCATATAACCTCATGAAATGCTCTGCTCAGCACATTAAAGGATTCCTGAATAACTCCAGCCTAATCTTGAACTCTGTTCTTCCTCACCGTATTAGATCCATTTGGTATTGTAATTTCAGACAAGTCAAAGATGAAGCTTCACTGTGTGATCATACATATTGAATACGTAATTTTATGGTCAGTTTATGATAGCACATCTTAGAGAAATTGTTGAAGATCATCAAGGTTTTAGTGTCAGTGTTCGTTTAGAGATTTAGAGTTTGGAGGGTGAGTAGGATATTCTCCATATTTTCCCTTGAAGATGTTATGTGAGTTGATAATAAAGGTAACATAAATGTATTACACATTAGGTTGCACTAGGAGTATATGTTCCCCATAACTGCTCCTCATGTACTTTGTGTTTCCATATGGTTATGTCTAAGAAAGTAGTGATAAAAGAGGGGTATGAATTGATTTGATTGAACTATGTGATCATGGTAGTATCCTATATGATGCACTACTGGCAAGAATCATCGTGGCTTGACTTCATATGGATTGTTGATTTAAGTGAAATTATATTCTTGTTGATAAACACCTTTGTGATTACATTAATGGCTGGTAAGGACTATTATGAACACATGATTTTTTGGTTACTATGAAAAGACATTCTTGATGGTATCATGCCATGTGATGGAATTATGGATTGTTGTTGTTACCATGAATTGCAATATCTGGTAGAATGTAAACTATACAATGGAAATTATTAAAGGTAAAGTCAATGGATAGTTAACTCATGCGAGGTGTCTATCGGTCATCCATGTTATGTATGTTTGGGAGTTGATATTATATCCGAGAATGTGTCATGACAAAACTTGTAAGTCGAGGAGGTCATCTAGAAGGCTGAATGTGTCGTGGAAGGAAAATATTTTTGCTTGCTTGAATATCAATTAGTTTTGACTTGAAAGGTGCTAAATAGGTGTTTTATTCTAAAACTGTGCAGTTCATGTTCTGGCATCCTTATGATAATGTAGTGCTTGTAATACTGAGATTAGTATTATTGATATATACATTGGGGTGCTCTGTCTAGTAGTGGATGTGTTGTTAAGACGATTTTGGTGATTCTCTGGCAGGTGGATAGGCCTAGTTACAAAGGAGACTCTGCCAAAATTTCAGAAAAATTTAGGAGTAAGTCAAAATTTAAGGTCTTGAGGTAGGTAAGAAAAGTGATTTATTTTATTAAGCGTTCAATTCAGACTCTACTCCTCATTCGAGGATGAATGATCCTAGGGGGGGAGAATGTAAGGCCTCGGAAAATTTCGCTAAGTAATTTAAGATTTTATGGTGTCGCCTAGGCTTATCATAATATTTTTATGAGCTATTAACATGGTGTACATCCATTGTATTTGGTAAATATGTGTATAAGTCTTATGATAAGTAATTTGGGGTCCAAGAAAAGGCCTAAGTCTAAGAAAAATTGGAAAAGTCCATAATAGGCTAAAATTCCCAATGATCTTGCACTAGTCCATACTTTGAACGAGAATATATCTAAATATCTACAATGTTTTAGGTGATCTATAACCTATCAAATGAAATTTCATCGAGTCGAGTTTCCAATGCTTCAAACCGTTCATCATTTGGACATTCCTACGCAAAGTTATGATCAAATTACCAAAAGCTAAAAAAATGTGATTCTGCGGTGAAATCTGCGATCGCAGAATGGTCGCAGAATGAAGCAGAACAGCCTAGTTCTGGGCAACGAGTTCTGCGATGCATGTGCAGCCAGCATTGTCATTCTGCGTTCCATTCTACGATCGCATACTTGACATCGGAGGGTTAATTTTCTAATTTTTATAACTCGACCCCATTTTAATATATATGCTTTAGGGTTCATTTTGGGGAAATTTCTTACTGATTTTAGAGAGAGGTGAGAGAATTTTAGAGAGAGAAGGAGGAATCCAATATTTAAATCATCCAACTCTTGTATCAATCTTCAAGAATCAAAGAACCTAATCACAAGTTCTTCATCTAAGAGGTAAGATTCTATACCCTAGGTTTTAATTTCGAGTTTGGAGTATAAGATGGGCTTGAGGTATGATTCTTGGGTATATTAGTATCATGCATACATGCATGTACAACTTAGGTTTATGGGAATATTGTTTAACATAAATAATTAAAGATTTGGTTGGGGAATGAAGGAAAACCTTGAAAAAAGAGATTTGAGATTAAGATGCTCAACTAGTATTTGATAAAATGCAAAAAGGAGCTGAAACCATGAATACCTTTCTAATTAGTGTTCAATTTTGTTATGTCTCAAAATAGATTGGAATTGCTAGAATTTCCGGAACGTTGTAGTAACTTAAGGAAAGCTTAAACGAGGTATGTATGGCTAACTTTAACTCTTGTAGAATCCCCTTGTTGTGACGTGCATGCGGTATGTGTACCTTGTATGAAAATATGTGCATTGATTGCCTTAGTTGATTTCCATACCACCAAGTTATATATGATTGTGAGAAGTGATTTGATGTACCTATCTTGTTGTGTGCAAAGTTTGTAAAAGCTTGAGGATGTCGACATGGAAGTAGGTGTTTAGTTATGTGAACGAATTGTTAATTCTTGTGATTAATATGCCTTGAACGTTGTTGGTTAAGTCTTCCGATATGATGGTGCAAGTAAATGGAAACAAACCAAATGTGGGTGTGTGAATGTGTCTGTATGGTAAGAGCTGTGTAACAAATAATGGAAAGAATCGTAATTGATGCAATTGAAACAATTATGGTAATATCATATGTGTATTGTTGTGGGCAATTATCGTTGTGACTTAAATGGCATATGAGCTGTTGAATATGATGGGAATGGTATTGATGGCTACAGAAATTCTTGTGAATTGTTATTGTTGTTCTTTGAGAATTATGGTTGTTGTTATTTGTGAATTGTTGTTGTTGTTGTTGTTGTGTTGTTTGTGAATTGTGATTGTTCAGTGGAATCGGGTTGCGCGTCGCAATACAAAGTAATAAGGTGTAGGTTGTGGTGATAAGGGTGGCCGAGGTAATAAGGCCAGCAAGTGATTGAAATCACTATTCAAATGAAAATATGAGATAATTGTGAAATCATTGATGTGCTAATGTTGAAAGGGAAAAGGAGAGATTGTGAAACTTGTTTGGCTTTGAGTGTTTCTTTCACACGCATTTGACCGTTGATTCTATTAATATCTGTTACTTGTGTGATAGTTGATTTCACTTGGGGTGAAGTTTGTTCATACATACTAGTACTATTCAAATGTACTGACGTCCCTTTTGCCAGGGCGCTACATTCCTATTATGATTGTAGGTGGTTCTATAGCAGGTACTCCAGTCCACCGATAGTATCACCTTATCCACTTTTCGTTAGCTGTATTGGTGAACCCCTTTCCTCTAGGGGCCCTGTGTGGCTCATGCCGCTTTTCTTTCGGGAGCCTTATTTTCGTATTTGTGTAAGGTATAGCCGGGGCCTTGTTGTCGGCATTTTCATATTATTCTTTAGTTGTAGTTAGAGGCTCCGTAGACATGTTGTGGGTAGTGTCGAGCATGGGAATTTAAAATAGAAATATTGATGTTTGGAAATGATGTATAAAACATGTAATGCTCTTAATATGGCGAATGAAGTTGCTAATGAAAATGAAATGGATATCGTTGATGATATGTTTATAGAACTGGATTAATGGAGTCCGTCTCCAATTTATTCACGAGTTAGTTTGGATAGAATGAGATCTAACAGTCTTGCTCGGTCGGATTTACTCGGTTGAGCGCCGGTCGCGCTCCTCGGATTTTGGGGCTGACAGGTTATCGATTTCTTAAGTTCATCCCAATTTCTTGTTAGCCATGTTTTCCTAGACTTAGTCATTCTTTCTCAAGTAGACTAAGTCAATTAGGAATGAATCAATATTTGCAACCATTAATTCTTGTATTCAAGTAAGATCTAGGTTAAATATCATTAACCCAATCACAAAAAATAATTAAATACCCATACTAGGTTTGGAGCACAACCTTAGCTATAATTTAGCTACTCATAAAAAATTAATAAATTAAAGAAGAAACTATGATAAAATTAACAATAGAATTAAGGGAAGAATCTAATGTTTAAAAGCTAATCCAGTACAATGTTATCCAATTCCGTAAATAAAATCGCTCAGGTTTTCCCAGCTTACAAAACTTAACCTAAAAATGACAAACAGTTCTATTTATAATAAACTAAAAATATTTGACAAAATTGCACTTACAAAGGCTGTACGACCGCATAATTTTGTGTGAGGTCCGCATGTTGAGATTGGCTGGTCATTTGAGCTCTCTGCGGTTGCATAAAACTTGGATGCGGCCACACTTCAATTAATTGTAAGAACCGCACATTTCTGAATGAGCCACACACTTGAACTTGGACTGGATCTGGCATTCATTATGAGTTGGGCCGCATATCTTCAATCCTCCAAAAATATGGCTATTTGATTCTCCACTTATGCGGACTGCACAATTATGAGTGCGGCCGCACAATAATAGTGTGGTCCGCATATCTTCAATCTCCCAACATGCAAGTTCTCTGAAGCTTGTGTTCTGCGACCACACAATAAGTGTATGGTCCGCACTTTGTGAGGAAATTCCATCAGTGCTCCTTCAGAGTTTAAGGCCACACACAATATTGTGTGGTCCACACTATGGCCTTTTGTGCCTTGTTTTTATCCTTGTCCAGTTTTTCTCCTTTTTGAGTTGATTTTTACCTCTTTGGCTTGTTTCCCAATATTCCTGCAAAAACACATTTCATTAGTTCTAGGGAATACCTTTAAGCATTTTTTTTAGCTAAAACGTAAGTAAAATAGTGCACATAAGTAGTCAAAATCTCTACTTTTCAGGCCTCATGCGACTTCGTGAAATAATCTATGGCTACCAGAATGAACCTATGCCCATTTGAAGCAGCGGGTTTGATTGCACCGATGACATCCATATACCAAGCGGAGAAAGGCCAAGTTGAACTTGTTGTATTGAATTCATTGGGTGGTACTTGTATCTTATCAACATGTAACTGGGACTAGTGACACGAATGAACATACTTGATGTAATTTCTTTCCATAGTCATCGAGGAATACCTCGCTCTTAGTATTTTCTTTGCTAAGACGAAGCCATTCATGTGCATTCCGCAAGTTCTATCATGTATTTGCTCGAGCAATCTAGATAATTCCTTGGCGTCAACACACCATAATAATCCCAGATGTGGAGTCTTTCTGTTAAAAATTCCTCTACTTTGAAAAAATGGTTGGCTAACTTTTGGAGTGTGCACTTTTGAATATAAGTTACGTGATTCGGATACTCTCCATTTGCCAAATATTCTTTGATGTCGTGGAACCATGGGTTTCCATCACTTTATTCTTCAACATGAGCACAATTATGCAGATGTTTATGAATTCCTATTAGGATAGGATCGATGAAATTCGTGTCTGGGTGTCGTATCATAGATGATAAAGTGGCAAATGCATCTGCAAACTCGTTCTGAATCCTCGGAACGTGTTTGAATTTTATATATGTGAACCTCTTGATCACTTCTTGTAGACAATACAGATATGGCAATATCTTGGAGTTCTTTGTAGCCCATTCTCCTAAAACTTGATGTACCAAAAGATCGGAATCTCCAATCACCAGTAACTACTGAACATTCATGTCAATGGCCAGCCTGAGTCCCAAGATGAAAGCCTTATATTCTGCAATATTATTGGTTTATGGAAACTTGAGTTTTGTAGATACTAGATAGTGTTGGCCGATTTTTTATACTAAGCCAACTCTGATAACCACTCCTTTGAAGTTTGTAGCTCCGTCGAAGAACATTCTCCAGCTATCATATTCTTCAATGATATCTTCTCCTACAAATGATACCTCTTCATCTGGAAAATACATTTTCAATGGTTCGTATTCTCCGTCTATAGGATCCTCATCAAAATTATCTACCAATGCTTGCTCTATCACGCCCCAAAACCGAGGGACACGACTGGCGCTCAACCGGAGGACCCCAGTCAAGCGGACCTGGAATTACCTTTCCTATCCCACGCGTTACCCCGTGATTCTAATATACATTATTCTTTTGAAATAGCAATTTAAGACTTAAGCACAAACTTACAACTTGAGTTCATTTCTACTTTTTATCAATTCCAACATTTGATAACAAGTATTTACAAAAATACATACAACATTTACAAACGTGGACCACGATTTCGAACCATACAGTTACTACCCAAAATTCTTTTATACACCACCCACATTGTGTTAACGGAGCCTTTATGAATACAAGGAACTCAACCAATACTTGGCGACGACAAGGCCCCAACGATAACTTACATAAAAACCAAAATAAGATTCCGTACACAAGCGGCGTGAGCCACGCATGGTCCCGAGAGGAGTGGGGCTCACCAAAAAGCTGATGGAAGACGAAGGGGGAGCTACGATCAGTGGGCTGGAGTACCTGCTGCAGATCCACCTACAATCATAACACAAATGTAGCGCCCCCAGTAAAAGGGACGTCAGTACACTTGAATTGTACTGGTATGTATAACAAACCTTACCTTGAGTAACCTCAAGCCATACACAAGTAATAAACAATAGAAGGAAGCAACAATTGAGTACACACAAGGAAGACAATCAAGGCAAACAAGTTAACAAACTCTCCTTTCCCCATCATCAGTTCCACATTTTCAATTTCACAACGTTCTCATATTTCATTTCAATAGTGATATTGATCACTTTCCACCCTTATTACCTCGACCACCCTTATCACCACAACCCACACCTTATTACTTCGTGTTGCGGCGCACAACCCGATCCCACCGAGCAATCACAATTCACAAACAATACCACAACAATAATAATTTACAAGGATAACCACAACATGTTTTAAGAACAACAACCACAAATCCCAATAACAACAGCAACACAACTAACAAAAGGTTTAGGTGACTATCCATACCATTTCCATCTTTTTCAACAACCTGTTATACCATTTAGATTACAACAATAGTTATCCACGACTAATCACAAAGGATGTTATCACAGTCATTTCAATTTCACAAATTTTCAATTCCTTTCTATCACTTATCCCACAGTCTTTACCACATAACACGTTCACGATCACAACTTGGTTTATTGCCATTTACTTGCACAATCATGTCGGATGTCTTAACCGACAACGCATAAGGCACAATATTCACATGACTTCACAATTAGTTGACACAAGTAAACACATCATGCTCACAAGAGTTTAACTTCACAACTAATTCATGGAGATATCACGTACCAAGTATTCGGACACCAAACAAGGCAATTTTACAAAGGTTAAAGTTAGCCATACATACCTGGAGTTGAATTCCTTTTTAATTTCGACTTCCAATTCACCAAAATCTAGCACTGTCAATATGATGCACAAATTAATACACATAACTTAGAATTCAAGGCCCAAAATCACTACCCCAACATGTTTAGGTTATTAACCCCTCCCATGCACAAGTTTTTACTCCCACCTAATTACTCCTACTAGATTTTAGGTTTTAATAGACATACATGAATGATTTCAACCATTATTTTAAGGACTAATGCATGAGACTCCCCCTCTTAGTTTATGCCAGAAAATCAATGGGAGAAGTTAGGGATTTTACCTGTAAGGAAAGCGGGTATGAAGATAAGCTTGAAATTCCCCGGCCCGGATGGTTTTGAAGAACCAAATTTTTGAGAAGATGACTTTCTCTCTCAAGACCCTCTCTTCCTCGCTCTTAATTTGTTCAGCAAGATTGTTAAAATGAGGGGGTTGAGGTGTTTTATTGAAAAGGGGTCGGATTTTAAAATTTAGAAAAATAAAAGCCCGAGCTAATCTGTGGTCGCATTCTGCGATCGCAGAATCGAAATGCGGTCTGCATATTGGACCGCAGAAATGCCCCTAAAACTCTGAAGGTCTGCTGGGTCTGCGATAGGAATGCGGTCTGCATTCCTGTTATGCGATCGTATTTTGCACTGCAGAATTGACCTCCACATATCCTTGAGGAATTTATGCGACGATTACGCGGTCCGCATATTGATTATGCGATCGCATAATGGACCGCATTTTCAACATCAATTTTGACAATTCTTCTGCCTCACACTGCGGCAGAAATGCAGTCCGCATAGCTGATATGCGACCGCATTCTAGATCGCAGAATGACAATTTTTTAGAAAATCGATTCTTTTGATTTTTAAGTGCAAAATCAGTAAAAAGGGTCCTATCCGCGGCGAGCACATTACTAACACTTATTCGGACCTTGGCACTACGAGCTACTATGTTTTGAGCACAAGATTTTACGGGGCCTTACATGGTCTTTGACCACCTTCTAAAATACATAGATACTGTTGAACTCACTTAGCAATATCTACCATTTTTCCAACTTTCTCGTAGGCATGGGTTTATGGAAGATATATTTCAGCAGATCCATCCTTGATATAATATATGTGGTGTAGGTGCGCTCCAGGAAAGGCTTCATAAGGTGTGAATTTCTAACTTAGATAATATATTGCCCGCTCCTTTCTTCAAGTCTCATCGTGTTATCCTAGACTGCAACTGAAAGCTACATCTAGCACGGGCAAATAAAGCAGCAAAGGTCTTCTCGGTTCTGGTGGGACCGGAACAAGTGGTTTAGATAAATACTACTTGATTTTGTAGAAGGCTTTCTGGCATTCTTCAGTCCAGCTTGTGGCAGCATCTTTCTTCAGCATTTTGAAGATCGGCTCACAAACATGGTTGATTATGCTATGAAACGGCTGATGTAGTTAAGATGCCCAAAGAAACTCTTGGAGGCGGTAAGTCCTGGATATCTTTGACCTTTGATGGGTCTAATTCAATACTTTGTTGGCTAACAATGAATCCTAGCAATTTTCCGGCAGGGAATTTGAGGGCACACTTTTTTGGATTTAGTTTCACATTACACCTTCAAAGCCGATCAAAAAATTTCCTCAAGTCTTCTATATGATCTTTGTTTTTTCTAGATTTGATTATGACGTCATCCAAGTACACCTATATTTCCTTATGTATCATGGAAAATGGTTGTCATGGATCTCATGTAAGGTGCTCCAGCATTCTTTAAAATAAATGATATCATTTTATAATAATAAACTCCCCATGGCGTGATAAAGGTTGTCATTTTGCTTCCTCTTCATCCTTCCAGATCTAATGATGCCCCACAAAGAGATCCATAAAATACTGGAGTTCGTGCTTGGCACAGTTGCCGAGCAATATGTGTATCTTGGGAAATGGAAAATGGTCTTTGGAACTAGCCTAGTTCAAATCTCAGTAATCAACAGATACTATGACTTTCCCATCTTTCTTCGAAACCATCACAATGTTTGCCAACCAGGTCGGATATTCCACCAATCTGGGAAGATTGGCTTTGATTTTCTTTGTGACTTCCTTTTTTATCTTTAGACTCATAGCCGGCTTAAATTTTCTGAGCTTTTACTTTATCACTGAACACACGGGATTGGTAGATAGCTTGTAAGCGACCATGGATGTTCTCAGACCATTCATATTATCATAGGACCATGCAAAGATATCTTCATACTCTTTTAAGAACCAGACATACTCTTCCCTCTCTGATGCTGATAGGTGAATGCTTATACGTGTTTCCTTGAGCATTTTAGAATCACCTAAGTTAACTGTCTCAGTCTCGTCTAAATTAGACTTTGGCTTGCTTTCAATGTTTTCCACTTCTGTAACAATTTCCTCAGGTATTATTTCATCTTACATATCCTCGGAATCACTATCCTTATGTTGAATTATCTCATTACATGCCATAGTTGTAGGTTCACCGATATAAAAAATAATAATGCCATTGAGAGAAAAATGTAAAGATTATTAATAAATAACAAAAATAGCAGTGCATTAATAAAATATTGAAAACGTCAACAAGTACGACTCAATGACTCGAACAATTATTTCAAACCAAAATATGTACAAAACAAAATACTAAAAATGTTTTAAATTCTCAAAAAGTGCTTTAAAAATAATTAATGCTAATTGCAAGGCTACCCAGGAACTCGATGGGCTCGGGATGGTATAACACTCAATTTCTTGAGAACGACTCCTCTCCACGGTCTAAATAGTAAGGTCTTATTTCTTCTCCTCCTCAACTATCACACTGCAATCTATGCCTTCTTCATCCAGATGCACCTTTGTCATACCAGCTAAGGTTTCGTCCTCCTCATACACCCACAACATGCCAACTTGGTGAAATGTCTGTTGCAAATATGGTACCAGTTGTTCTAGCGGATAATAAGGACCTTGCCATGGCAGCGAAAAATTTTGGTATTTATTCCAAGTATATTCGTACCAAATCCCGAAAGTTGTGCCATGACGCTTTTGTTGGACCGACTTGGTGATACCCTGGAGAATTTTGCTGAGACCCTTGATAGGTTCATACCCTGTTTACAACAGTATGCTTTCTATCTTGTTGCTCCACCATTTATCCTTTTCAATTATGTTAATGCGCTTGTCGCTCCCCCTTTTTCCTCCGCGGAAATTGGATTTACGTCATTTGGAGGGACAACTCATTCCTTTTGGGAACTGGATTTTGTATTTGAAGAGTCGCCACATAACGATTGGGGTGAATTAGGAAACCAAAAGAGTTCGATTTGAATAATCAGAGATAGGTTAAGGGCTTGAAATTATTCTAAGGTAAAGGTGTTAGGCACCTCTCAGAATCACTTTGTGTGGTTCCTAGCTAGACAATTATTGTGTTGAGGTTCAATTAGCATATAGGCAGATAAGGCACAAATAAGCGGGGATTTCAACATATAATGGTTTGAAAGTAAGTAAAGTTTCAAAGAACAATTAGAAAGGCTAATTTTTAAATAAGGAAATAAAATACTGAAAGAAAAGAAATGAAGAATAAAAAAAGGGGGAGGGTCCTAGGTTTATTTAAATTCGGTAATCACTCCTCAATGAGGGGCTACATGTGACATTATCGCGTGGTCATCAAATCCATATCTACCCTTCCCACCCCGTTAAGGTATTTAAAGCGCTGATTGGTCTCAATTACTTATTGCATTCTATTATATGTCCCACTCCTATCAGTCTCGGAGGCACTTAGGACTACTAACCCTAAAAACGGAGGGACATTATGCTTATTTGAAGTTTCAAAGGTAAAAACTCTTAGGCAACATACAAAACACATATTGCGTTTTTTGGGGGGAAGCATATAAACAAACAAAGGCTCATATATACCTCCTTAAACAAAGAAAGAATATTTTTTTTTGGCAATCCGCTAGGCAAGCACCTAGGGCTAGTTTTTATTTATATAAAAAATAAGAAACACAAATGTCTTGATGCCCTACGAAATGTAAAGCATAAAATTTGTAAAATACATGTACCCTATTATCAATATTGAGCATTTCAATCAAAATTGATAACACATTAATACTATTAAACCTTGTAAAATAAAATACTAGCCCAATGAAATCTGTTGCTGCATTGTATTTCCAGTCATGCATGCCAGGACGATTGCATCCATAGCCATAATCTGCTTCAATTTAGGACCAATTTCTCATTTTGCAAATGTAGCCACTTTACACTATCATTGACAATATGTTTTTGATACTGTTTATATACCTTTGCTTTATAAAAACTCCCATTCCATCTCTGACTGCAATGTTTTTGTCTCATTGTTCGATCTAGGCCAATTTCTTTATTTTTTAAATGTTTCCAATGTCGCTTTTTTCGCATGATAAGCATACTTCCCATGCTCATATTTTCGTTAACTTCACTTGCCATACATTTCCATTTTGATTTACTGCAAAGAACTGCTCCCCCATGCTGTATTTGATCTCTCTTTCGTGCGTGACATATTGTTTTCCTCGATCACATTTGCTTTTGTTGCTGCATAAAACCTTGGTTCCACCTGGGCTTTGTTGATGCCAATGTAACCATGCATGTATTAAAGTATGTCCTCCCCAGGCGTGCATTGAGCAAGTCTCATTATAGTAGCGCCATCTGCCCAGTATTGTGCTTCTTCCTTGGGATCTTCATCCATGCATGAATGCATTTTGTTCCTATCAAGAGGAATCCTATCAAAATATACTTCCTTTGATATCAAGCCTTTGCCTTGCCTTTCGCGTGTTTTCAGCTTTTGTATTTTCCATGGCCTTAACTGGAGATGAACATAAGATATGTTATACGTCTGTAGTAAAATGGATGTCATAGGTACATTAATAACCCCTGCCAAAAAGCACACGATGTCAGAAAAAAGTCCCTTATTTCCTCCTCCACAAGGCTGTTGATATTGAATTCCCAAGGAAACAGGCATGCTTGATGACCAGCGTCCCAGTCGTGCATCTAAAAAATTAAATACTACGTTGGTCTGCCCAGCTTTTCTTCGATGTCATGTGGTTTCCACCCTTCAACATCGGGGACAACAATTCTTGGTCTTTGCACCCACACCTCAATGGCTTTTGGTCGTCCCATGCAATTAATCGTGATCCCATTTATTTGTTTATCATTAATTCCCTTGTATTGTAATGAAATCACAGTATTATGAAGTGTTGCTCCTCTTTCATTCCATAGGTTTAATTTGACATGTGCTTCTGTCATGAAATGAAGTCCCAATGCACCTTTCGATCCTTTTATTTGCAGTTGTAGCATTGTGTTTTGTGTTTATGCTGTCTATGTATGACATAGTATCCAATTCCAGCTGCACCTATTGTTGCACATGCTGCATATGTCTACTTTTTCCTTCCATGTATTTCCATGTTGTTGCAAATGCTGCTTCCATTGTATTGTTGTAGTGTTGGTCGAAATCCCATCACCAAACACCCATGGAACTCCTATACATATTTTCAATAGTGATCTGCACCCTCCAGAAATTCTAGAAAGAACTGCATTAAAGTTCAAACTGTTCAAACCTGCCATTACAACCACTATTCTCCTCCACCTTGTTAACCCTTCCTCTTTTATCTTCTCATTACTTTTACACGCAGATAAGGGCATCTTTATTTATGATCATTCAATATCTTCCTTCCTTGAGTACCTAGCTCCCAGAAATTATGAGTTTTAGTTGTTCCCTGATCAAGTGCATAGTTAGCCATATAATCTGCTAACCTATTACCTTATCTGAGAGTATGGGGCACTATTATATTGCTCATACTCATCAACTCCTTCATCTCCTCCACATCTACAGAAATAATCCATGGAATAGTCCACTCTCTATCTAGGACCTTCTTAAGTAACATTGAATTTGTATGTACTTCGATTAGCACATAGTCATTCCCTATAGAGTATCGCATTGCCTCCAGCAATGCCCTTGCTTTTGCAGTTGTGTTTGTCCCTTCCTGGATTTCCTTTCCACAAGCAAATATGACATCCCCTTCTTTATTCCTCAATGCATATCAAATAGCACTTCTGCCTGGGTTGCCCCTCGAAGCCCCATCAGTGTTCACTTTTATCCATCCTTTACTAGGATAATCCTATAGAACTTTAGTGTATTGCAGAGTTGGTGTGTAATTCTCCATCATATTGAGTAAGTCTGACCACTTATGAGGTACATTCTGCAAGCTTGGTTTTCTAAATCTGACTAAGGATTGCATAGTCGATGATATCTGATAAATCACACAACTAACTGTGACTGCATCTCCATGTTTGTTGCTGTTCCTTCTTTTCCACAATTCCCACACTATCAACAATGGTAAAGCCTGAAGAATAGGCTATAGTCGATGTAAGACATCAGCTGTCCAACATCTAATTATAGCCTGGTGAAAAGAAATTCCATTTGTTGCAATCCCTGCTGGTCCCAAAAATAATTTCCATACTGTTTTGGCAGGTCTTGATGTAAAGAACAAGTGCTGCATTGTTTCTTCTTTTGGTTCTGCACAGCACCAGCACTTTGATGCCATTGATTACCCCATCCTTCTGAAGAAATCATCCAGAGGTAATTTGATTCTCCATAATTTCTACATGAACAATGCAATCTTAAAAGGGAGACCTTACACCCAGATTTTTATATATGAATTACGTGGCTCATTCCTTCTTCTCAAGTATTCCCACGCTGACTTCACACTGGACTCTCCCCTTGTCTCAATCATCCATATAGGTTTGTCAAGAACAAACTCCATTGCTAGTGGTTTTATGTTTTCCAGATATGAGTGGCAAGATCAGTTGGTAAGATTTGCTTGAGCAGCTCCTCATCCCATTGTCCATTCTGTACCACATCATAAATGTTGTGACTTGACTCATAATAGGCAAAATCTCATGGGTTAACAAAATATAGAGCTCCCAGGCCTGTCCAATTTTTGAACCAGAATAATGAAGATCCCATCTTAGGTTGACATAGTATTTGATTCTCAATACGATCTCTGGATTCAAGCATCTTCCTCCACACATGAGATCCACGTCTCCAAGGTACAATCATAGGATTGAGCTTTTTGCAATATTTTTGACTCATAAATGCACTCCACAGGGTTGTTTTTGTTATGAAATTCCACCATAATTTGCAGAACAATGCTGTGGACATATCATGCAAGGATCTAAATCGAACACCACCTTTTTCACATGGTAAGCATAGAGTGTTCCAAGATGCTCAATGTCTGCTTGATATACCAACCGAGTTACTCAAAAAATACTGTGCAAAAATCTTATGTAATCTATTAATCACATTTGTAGGGGGATTTACTGCTGATAACATGTGTATAGGCATACTTTTAAGTACACTAGTTATAAGTATTGCCCTTCCACCTATTGATAGTAACTTCCCTTTCCAATTCTGCAGCATGTCCGTTACCTTTGTGATGAGCTCCTTGTAATAATCCATCTTCCTTCTAAGATAGAAAATTGGACAGCCCAGGTATGTGAATGGAAAATTCTGTTTAGATATACCAGTGATCCTCTGTACCTTGTCCATCATTTCTGCACTACCTAATTCATATAAATAAATAGCTGACTTTGCCCTATTGATTAACTAACCAGATGCATCTTCATAAGCTTTTAAGACTTCTATCACCAGTATCAAAGAAGTAGCATCGGATGAAGAGAAAAAACATATAATTAGCATGAATTGCATATATTTTTAGGTCTTATTAAAAAAATACCAAAAATGAGGGAGTTTAAATATTAAGGCAGATTGGTTCATTACATAATTTAGATAAGAAGTCTGAATCAGGCTCGCATGCTGGTTGTAATGATTAATAGAAACATATTAAGTTCAGAGTTATTACTCTAAGGCTCACCTAAATATTTAGACGGAATCTTATAGGCATGATATCTACTGATTTTAGAAGGTGAGGCTCAAAATGAATTGTTTAAATTCCTAAATGCATACTTCTTGAACTTGTTAAGTGCGGGACTTAGATTATTAAAATAGACATAGAACGTACAAAAATTAAATAAGTTCGTAACAGGTCCTGCGGGTGTAGCGTCTACTATTACTAATTTTATATGTATCAATGAATGTGAATTAAAATGGATCAGAACTGCTCGAGGATCCCTATGGGCATGATTTCTATGCATTAATGATTTTTAGACATGGCATCTAATTCCAGAAACCTTATAGATATGGTATCTAAATGCAGAAACGTGTGTTAAACCTTATAGACATGGTATCTAAACGTAGAAACTTGTGTTAAACCTTATAGACACGGTATCTAGATGCAGAAACTTGTGTTAAACCTTATAGACATAGAATCTAAATGCAGTTTGTTTTACGCAGAATTAAAATATTCCTATAGGCATGGCTTCTAGGTGAAGTTTGAATATGCAGAAGTTAAAACACCTTACAGGCATGATTTCTAGGTGAAGTTTGAATATGTAAAAATTAAGATATCCTATAGATGTGATTTCTAGGTGAAGTTTGAATATGCAAAAATTAAAACACCCTATAGGCATAGTTTCTAGGTGAAGTTGAATATACAGAAGTTAAAACACCCTATAGTCATGATTTCTAGGTGAAGTTTGAATATCCAGAAATTAAAACACCCTATAGGCATGGTTTCTAGGTGAAGTTTGAATATGCAGAAGTTAAACAACCTATAGACATGATTACTACCCTTGCATGCATAGTTACCCACCCTTTTCACTAGCTAACACCAAATGTTTATTACAACTTATTACAAACCAGAATAATAAATTACATCAGAAAAGTACAAAAAAAAGTACAACCAGAGGAAGCATGATTCTTGACTTCCTCTCTGAGTTATGAGATAGACCAACTCAAAGTCCATTGATCCAAAGTGTTTGTCCAATTTGAGTGTGTCAGAGTTCCCTAAGAGCCTCAATGGGACTCTGAGCAGTGCTCACACCCAAATTATATCACCCGAATAGAGACAAGTGCAGTGTGGAAGTGCCAGCCCTCAAGTGTCCAAGTTCAGAGGTAGTTCAATGGTCCCAAGGCAAGGCTCACAAGGGGGGGGGGGGCAGAACTTAAGTCTAAGAGAGAGCGAAAG
>MU712372.1:49303-131680 GCA_026770625.1 Nicotiana glauca
GCATTAATGATTTTTAGACATGGCATCTAATTCCAGAAACCTTATAGATATGGTATCTAAATGCAGAAACGTGTGTTAAACCTTATAGACATGGTATCTAAACGTAGAAACTTGTGTTAAACCTTATAGACACGGTATCTAGATGCAGAAACTTGTGTTAAACCTTATAGACATAGAATCTAAATGCAGTTTGTTTTACGCAGAATTAAAATATTCCTATAGGCATGGCTTCTAGGTGAAGTTTGAATATGCAGAAGTTAAAACACCTTACAGGCATGATTTCTAGGTGAAGTTTGAATATGTAAAAATTAAGATATCCTATAGATGTGATTTCTAGGTGAAGTTTGAATATGCAAAAATTAAAACACCCTATAGGCATAGTTTCTAGGTGAAGTTGAATATACAGAAGTTAAAACACCCTATAGTCATGATTTCTAGGTGAAGTTTGAATATCCAGAAATTAAAACACCCTATAGGCATGGTTTCTAGGTGAAGTTTGAATATGCAGAAGTTAAACAACCTATAGACATGATTACTACCCTTGCATGCATAGTTACCCACCCTTTTCACTAGCTAACACCAAATGTTTATTACAACTTATTACAAACCAGAATAATAAATTACATCAGAAAAGTACAAAAAAAAGTACAACCAGAGGAAGCATGATTCTTGACTTCCTCTCTGAGTTATGAGATAGACCAACTCAAAGTCCATTGATCCAAAGTGTTTGTCCAATTTGAGTGTGTCAGAGTTCCCTAAGAGCCTCAATGGGACTCTGAGCAGTGCTCACACCCAAATTATATCACCCGAATAGAGACAAGTGCAGTGTGGAAGTGCCAGCCCTCAAGTGTCCAAGTTCAGAGGTAGTTCAATGGTCCCAAGGCAAGGCTCACAAGGGGGGGGGGGGGCAGAACTTAAGTCTAAGAGAGAGCGAAAGTGAAGAAACAAAGCATTAAGAAATAAGGAAGTAAAGAAGAGGGAAAGAGGTACTGGGAAATAGTTATAGAGTGAAGGATTTCACACAAAGGGGTTCAGGATTAGGAACTGCAAAGAGCCTATATATTTAGGCATTAGTTAGTTCTTGGCATGCATAGCAATTCGCAGCGCTGTTATGCTTACAAAACAACCAGAATACACAACATATAATGGTAACATAGAGGTTATGATCCTAGAGGAATCAAGTTTGAGTCATAGATAGCAATATTTAATATTGCTATGCCTCAAACAAGCCATTAGTATTAAGCACATTAGGGTAGGGGTTTAGGATGGATAATAAATTTAGAAAAAAGTAGAAGGGAATTACAACTTGCTTAGAATAAAGTACTAAATTAAACACAAGCAGTAGGCAGACAAGAAAACAAAAGTATTAAGTAAACATATTCTTGTGATGCTGAAATCTTAATCAGGACATACTAGTTCAAAGAAGCAAAAATGCAGTAAAAGTAGGTAGTCAGACTTTGAAGACAGGCCACAATACAAGTAGAAAGAGAGAATATTTTGAGTGTGAGTGTGAGTTTAGAAACTAAGAGTGTTCGTGTGTCCATGTGTTAATTAAAGGTCAAGGTATTTATAGTCTGAAAGCAGGTATAAAATAAGGCAAGAATCATAGTTGAGCAGCAATTATAGAACTGTGTACTAATTAAAAGTCAAATTTGTACCAAAGATTTCCTTTAATTAAGAAGTTAAAATCAAATGGTAATGGGCAGAAAACATTTGAGGAAAGAAATCAAGTAGAGCATCGTGTACAGAATAGGAAGTTAGGGATAAGTACATAGGGGTTTAATTAACGGAAGAATCTTTGAAATACTCGGTTAACCAAATAAAGTAAGAGACACAATAAATTTGAATAATATGAAGAAAATAAGCACTCAGTAAATCAAAGAGTCGGGGATTCGAGATTACCGATTTGGGTAGAATAACATGGGTTTCCATGAATAAACAAATAAACCAAGTTAAAGACAAGAGAATCAAAAGTCTAAAAGGATGTTTTCAAATCAATACAAGAAATAGAGAAATCAGTAAAACAAGGAAAGAATCAATTACACGAGTGCGATCAGAATTTCACAAGGAGGTTTGAAATCAGTCTGAAATTGAAGGTCATTTTAGAAGGAAATCTGTATATAAACGAGTGCATAAACATTAAGCATACGAGGTTAAACTATGGCAAAGAGAATCAGTATGCAATAATAATTACAAAGTCCAGTAGACAGTGAAACATGGTAGTCACATAGGTCAATTTAGTGATAGGGAAAAGAGGGCATCAGAAGCATGCAAAAAGGGTCAAGTAAAAAGACCTTTCTGAAAAAATATAGTCTAGTTTCAGTGATTGCATGAAACCAAATTATATAGAGAAACAGAAGTTGAAATAAAAATGAATTTGTATCTAGTCGAGCAACTTCAAATAGATGAAATAGTTTCAGAGGATCGAATAGATCCCAAGAAATTAGGGTTTTGAAACCGGTAAAATTTAGGGATGATGAACAAGCAAATCACACAACACAAAGTCTCAGAACTCGAATGACCCCAAAGTTTTAGGGTTTTCACCATCAACCGAGTCTAGAGATGAAAAAACAAATATTTGAACAAATACTAACATGAAAATATATTTAGCAACATCAACATAAATTAAGACTCGTGACATGCAAACTACAGAATCAAAGAAAGCTTAGAAATAACTTAACAAACCTAAACTGGAAAAGATAAAGGGGTTTTGAAGGCAAAGTTTTGAAAGATACCTTGAGAAAAAATTTATAAGTTTTAGAGCAAACACAGATCTAAACGAATCTAAAATAAATCCGAAAAGGTTAGGGTTTCAGACGAAACCCATATGGTGAGAAAGGCTTAGAAGATCATCGATCTAAGCAGGAGAAGTAAAGAATCGAGCTTGAATAGCAATGGCTGGCAGGAGCAAAGTCAAATATGACCGGAGATAGCAATAGAACTGAAAACAACCAAGGCCTAGGCCAAACTTTCTCAGGATTCATCCTTGAAATCGTGATAATCGGACATATAGAACCCAAAAGGAGGTAGATACAGGCCTCCAATAGCTTTGGAAGCCATTGATTTGAGCAATTTTAGGTGGTGGTAGAGGGTGGAGGCTAAGGTTTGAGAGAGAGTTTGAGAGAAAATTGGGATTCTGAGGCGGCTGAATGAGAGAAATGATAGGGTTTAGGGGTTGTTTGGGATTAATTATGGAAAGGGGGTTTGGTGGCCATTGATCATTTTGATCACAAGCGTGGATTGATCGGGTACGTGGAGCGGTTTAACGTGGTTGGGTTTGGGTCAGTTCTGATGGGAATTGGGTCAGGGTAATTGTGTTTAAAATTGGGGTTAAATTCAAGCCACAATTGAAACACAATTGGGCTATATTTTAAATAGCCACATTTTCTTTATTTATTTTATAAAAAATATTAAAGTAATATTTGGAAATAATTAAAGGTACTAAAATAATTAATAATACATAATTATCAAATTAAAAATATTTAAAATAATTTTTATAGCTATAAACGTAACTAAATCTGAAAGAGGCTAATATTGCAATTATATGCAATTTATCCTTAAAAATACTAAATAAATTTGTAAAATTGTGCAAAAATTATATTAGCTATATTTTAGTATAAATATAAGATTCCAATAAATGAATCACTAAAAATGATAATTTTGGAAATAATTATTGGATTTTTTCTAGATAAGATATGGTAATAAATTGATTTTAAAAATCTTTAAAAATTAAGGAAAGATAATAAAATATTTGGACATACATGTATATACATGCATATGATATTTTTAAAGTATTTTTTATTTTGAAAATACTCATGGAAAAATTGGGTATCAACATTGCTCAATACGACGGTATGTTTTCCTACCCAGCTTCGTCCTATTCTCGATGACTGGAATAGTCTGACTGGTATATCCCTATGGATGATCACCTCCTAATGGTTCCATTCAAACTTCATTTCCTGATGTAGAGTAGAAGCCACAGCCCCAGAGGCATGTATACAAGGCCTTCCCAATAGTAGGTTATATGTAGAAGATATATCCAGCACTTGAAACTCAACATAAAAACCAGGTTGGACCCATCTATTTTGATTTCTCCGATTATGCCTCGTTGGGATCCATCCAACGCCTTCACATTAATGCTTCCTGTTGGTATTTCGTACAGTTCTTTACCCAACCTCTTCAAAGTGGTAAGTGGACATATATTAAGACTCGAATCCCCATCTATCAGGACCTTGGTGATGAATTTATCCTCAAATAGCACTGTGATATGTGTTCCCTATGATGACTTAGTCTTTTTGGTCGCAGCTCATCTTCATGAAAGGTGAGTTTGTGGCTTTCCATTACCTGCCCGACCATGTTGCCTATTTCCCTACTTGTGATATTGGTGGGTACATAGGATTCACTCATCACCTTCATCAGGGAATTCCCGTCGGTCTCAGAGTTTTATAGCAATGATAAAATGGATATCTAAGTAGGAGTTTTGTTCAAATGGACAACCACAGAGTATTCACTTGCTTGTACTTTTCTCCAAAGGTCGTCTAGTCCGGTCTCAATGACAGGCGGCTTGGTTGCAGCTTCCTTTCTTTTTCCTCCCAAGTGATCAAGTTTATAAACCCTTCCTGATCTAATCATACCTTGTGCTGCACCTATTTCTTCCATTTTTGCTTTTCCGTTTCTCCTTGCTTCCGCAACATAATACATATTATAAATTTAGACTTTTAAGATAATCGTGAGTGCTACTATCACAGTAAAGGTTGTGGTTACCTCGACTTCAAATAGTGCTAGTGCGTTTACCTCGACTTCAAGTGGTGCTTAGGTTTGTACCAAAATGGGTGTAAGGGTGACTGGAGATGTTTTAGGATCATCCACCTCCCGAATGAGTCCAATTGACCCCTCCAGATCCCATTCTTTGTTGGTCTCTACCACATTCACCCCCACCTCTGTGATCTGGGATATGGTTATTACGAACATTGGGTGTGTCTTCTTTTGCATGTATGACCTTGGTTTCAATAAACATTTGAATCTTGTCCTTTAGAGTGCGACACTCATCAATGGTATGGCCCTTCATGCCTAAGTGGTAGGCATATGTCTTGTTTGGGTCAATCCACTGAGAAGAGTTTATCATAGCAATGGCAGGAACAGGAGCGACATAACTAACAACCTTTAATCGCTCATACAATTGGTCTATGGGTTCAACAATTGGAGTGTATTGTCTAGGTGGTCTGCGGTCGAAGTTTGGTCTTGGTTTTTGGTAATTTTGGCAAGCCGGTGGTGGTGAGTGTTAGTATGCGGTTTAGGTATTATATGTGTGATAGACGGTAGCGGGTTATTGGTATATGGGAGGTGAAGGTTGGTATGGGGGTATAGGTGTTTGGTATATGAGAGGAGATTTTGGACATTGGGCTACCATTACAGCACCTACTTGATTCTTCTTAGATATACCTCCTGAATGCAAAACTTTATTTAAGGCCTGTAGTGCTTCAAACTTTGTCACTATTCCACTCTTGATCCCTTCTTCTATTCTTTCTCCCAGCTTGATGATATCAAAGAATTTATGATTTTCAATAACCATCAGCCTTTCATACTACTGCGGGACATGAGCTCTGCCGAAGAACTTGTTCATTTGTTCTTATTCAAGTTACCTTTTGTATCTTTATATCTCTACCGAGTAGCATACTCATAGAAAGTTTCGCAAGGTTTCTTCTTGAGATTTTGGATGTATAAAACATACGATGCGTTTTCTGCGTTGAATTTGAATCTGTCCATGAAATGTAATGCCATGTTAACCCAATTAACCCACTTCTTTAGGTTCTTTAACATGTACCAAGACAAAGCATCTCCTATGAGGCTTCTCATGAACAACTTCATACGGATTCTTTCATCTTTTCCAACTCCTACAAGTTTGTCACAATATGTCCTTACATGTACCTTCCGATCACCAGTTTTATCGAATGTTTCAAACTGGGAAGGTTTGTAACCCATCGGCAGTTCCACATCTGGTTGAATTCACAAGTCCTCATAATTCAAACCGTCAATGCCCTTACCACCTTCGACAGTCTAAACTATGCCAGTGAGCATTTTGAGGTATTCCATTATGTTCTTGATGAACAGGTTCTTTACGGTTGATTTCGATACATACGGGGTTTGTTTCAGGGTGTGGGGTAAAGTTTCCACATATATAGGACTTCTTTGATGGACTCAGGAAATCTGGGCATAATGATGGTCATTGGTTGAGTTTTGGGGATCAGGAGTAGGTTGTGGTACATTCTGAAGAGTGTGGGAAGTTGTGGTTTGTGAGTATCGAATTGGATTATGATGGTGTTGTTGAGGAGTAGGTACTGGTGTACCGTTATGGTTCTGAGGATGTGTGGTATATTGATATGGTGCGGGAGGATTCGACGGTGGACTTTGGTTTTGTGTGTTTTTGGGTGGGGTCGGGCTTTGGGCGTTTAGATTTTGTTGGTTGACCTTAGAAACAATTAGGGTTAGGGAAAGGTCTGCCATGTTTTGAACCTACTCAAGTACCTCTAGCTCTAATATCTTTTGTTCCAAATGTAGGACTGGTTCATTTTGTGCCCAAGTACTTTGGCCATCTGAAGTTTCAACATTTTCTTAATTGTCCTTTATGATACCGCTTAAATCATCATTTTTTCCTTTCTATTTGCTTCTACATTTGTGATCACTTGGTGGAGGATGAGGTAGATGACCTCTAGATCTAGTGTGATATGCGGATGATGCCAGTATACACGAACCAACATTTGGGAGTGGGAATAATCAAAAGAAAGAAAAAACAAACAAAAGGTAACCAAGTCAGTAAGGAGTATTGAAAGAGTGATTGCAATATTAAATATGTTTTTGAAAATCATATAATAGATCGCATCCTAATTTGAGGGGCCTCGTTGTGCCCGAGGTAGGCCTAAGATACACATAGAATTAGAGAAAATTTATGCCAATAATTGTGTCATTTCATTAATATGAAAATAAATCAAATACTTACTAAATCGAGAATAATAAGAAAAATTGTGATGGCATTTAGCCTTATTACAATCGAAATCTAAACTAAGCCAGAAAGCAGTAAAGAACATCATTTCCTAATCGACTTGGTCCTAGAAGGACTTTCCATGTGCTTGGCTCTCTTGACTCCAAAGATCAAGTTCCCCAACTCACGCATATCCAACAATAGGTAAGCTTTTGCTAGATGCCCTCCTTCATTTCCATCCGTGTTTAGACATTCTGAAATCCTCTTTCTTATTTTCCCCTGAAGCTCTATCAGCCCTTGTTCCAGACAATCCAATCTCTATATTTATTTACTGGTAATTTCCCAACATTCGTTGATTCCTTCCATATCCACTTTGTGTTGTTCCAGATATGTAGCTTCAGAGTCGAACAATCTTTTGCGTAACCTCCTATACTTGACGTATGTTTCAACAACGTCATATGTGATCTTGTTTTCAGATAATTCCTGACTTGATGTCTCCTACTATATCGTTCACCGGCCATGATGGATAGAAGTACACATGAACGATGTGATACTTGTCTGGCTAAATAATATCCTTTTCTACAAGAACCTTCTGATTCCACATACGTTGTGCCTCAAATTTGAATGGAATAATTTCCCCCTTAAAATCTGCTTTGTATTGGACCATGTTGGAAACTCGAGGTATAACCTTGTTTCTTCCCGCTTGTCTCATTACCCTTATGAGAGCATAAGGATAGATACCCCTCAACCTGATTGGTACCAGATAAGTAGTCTATCTTGACCTAATGATAAACTCACTACTAGGGAACCATTCAAACAGCCAATACGCATATTCGTCTGTTATGTAGTCATTCATCATTCATCGCATAAGCTCTTGGTGATATTCTCCCTTATGAAAAAGTTCCATTAACCAAACTTGCAATAACGGATTACAACCTTCGAACTGCCTGAATTCCTGTTTTCACCGGTCCAGTGTGCGGTACATTTCATCTAAGATCATGGGGATGATAGAATAGTTTTTTCACGCCATGACTTCTATCAAAATTCTGGTTACTATGGCTAGACGAGTATAGATCCTTCCCACTTTAGTTGGAAGTATCAACAAACCCAAGAAGTGGACAATCAACATATAAACTCGACGGTGCATCCAATCTAAGGAATTAATGGTGAGTTCCTCATGATGAAGACGATATGACTTTACTATGTATGTAAAACTCGTAAAATAATTCAAATGGGATGTGTGACTTTTTCAAAAAAAGCAACTCATCATTTTTTGTGAAACCTAACATTTTTAGAAAACCGTGAGCGGTGTCATTCTCTGGCACTAATAAACCTTGATTATTCCATGGCAGATTAGCAAAGCCTCCTATTTCCTATAAGAGAGAAGTCATATCTATGTCACCAAAGAGGTAGATGACCCTTTTCTCATCTCAAAACATAGTAGCAACCTCGATCAAATGCTCTATTTGGTCGAATGTCAAAAAAAGATGGCAAATTACCAAGGACCCTTATTACGTTATTCTTGTCGCTAGGTGCGAGATTTTTCCACCAATCAAGTAGCAGAGATGGGATGTTTTGGACCATCCCAATGTAAGGCCCCGTAAATAATTTTTGGTCTCAAAACTTAGTAACTCGTGGTATCGACTCCGAATATGTGTTAGGAATGGGTAGAATTCTTCGCGGAGAGCTTGATCCCTGCGGTTAGGACCCTTGGTAGTGATCTAAGCCTTTAAAAATCAAAAGAATCAATTTTTCCAGAAATTATCAAAAATGCGGTCCATTATGCGACCGCATAATCGATATGCGCACCGCATTCCTACCGCAGAGTGAAGCAGAGAGTTGGTCTAAGTTGATGTCAAAAATGTGGTCCATTCTACGATCGCAAAATCGAAATGCGGACCACATTTCTACCGCATACCTAGACAGAGATATTCAGTGATTAGGGTCAGTTCTGCGGTCCAATATGCGGACCGCATTTCGGTTCTGTGATCGCAAAATGGACCGCACATCTCACCCGGGCTTCTATTTTCTAAAATTTAAAACCCGACCCCCTTTCTAATAAAACGCCCTAACCCTTCATTTCAACCATTTTTCTAAACAAAATAAGAGAGAGGGAGGAGGGGTTCTTGTGAGAAAAGCTAATCTTCTTCAAAATTGTTCCTCAAATTACTTGGTCCAGAAAATTTTAAAGCAAGTGTCTTCATCTCCATTTCTACAGGTAAAATCCCTAACCCGTTTTCCTTGATTTCCAGATTTTTAAGCTAAAGGAGGGAGTCTCATGCTTTGATTCTTGAAATAATGGGTGGAAACTCACATGCATGTCTTTCAAAATCTAAAATTTAGTAAGGGGAATTGGGTAGAAGTAAGGGGCTGTGCTCGATAACCTAAATAAGCTCGGATACTAATTGTGAATTTCAAATTCTAAGGTGCATGTGTTAATTGTGAACTAGATTGACGTGGCTAGATTGCTTGGTGACTGATAATAGGAGTTTAAAAAGGGAATTCGACTCCAGGTATGTATGGCTATCCTTGACCTTGTAAAATCGCCTTGTTGGAGTCCAAATGCTTGGTATGTGACATTCCCGTGGGTAAATTGTGAAATTCGTGTGATTTGCATGGTTGTGATTATGATATATGGTATTAGATGAAAAACAAATGACGTAAATAAATTGTAAGTGATGCAACTGAAATAATTGTGATATAAACATCTATGGCTTATCGTGGTCAAGTATTGTTGTAATGTGAAACACTTGTGAATTGTGGAATATGACGGAAATAGCATTGATGGTTATGGAAACACTTGTAAATTATTGTTGCTACTCGTTAAGAAGTGTTGTTGTGATCTTTGTGAATTGTTCATTGTTGTTGTTGTGATTGTTTGTGAATTGAAAATGTACGGTGGGATCGGGTTGCGCGCTGCAACACAAAATAATAAGGTGTGGGTTGTGGTGATAAGGGTGGCCGAGGTAATAAGGGTGGACGAGATAATAAGGGTGGAAAGTGATCGAAATCACTGTTGAAATGAAAATATGAGCAAAAAAATTGTGAAATCTATTGATGTGGAAATGTGGAAGGGAAAAAGGAGTGTTTGTAAAACTTGTTTGGCTTGAGTGTTCTTTCTTTATGGAAATTGATTGTTGTTTCTGTTTCTGTTACTTATTTGTCTATGGCTTGAGTTTACTTGGCGCGAAGTTTGTTATACATACCAGTACAATTCATGTGTACTGACGTCCCTTTGCCGGGGGCGCTACATTCGTGTCATGATTGTAGGTGGATCTGCAGCAGGTATTCCAGCCCACCGATCGTAGCTCCCTCTTCGCCTTCCGTCAACTGTTTTGGTGAGCCCCATTCCTCTCGGGGCCCTACGTGGCTCAGGCCGCTTGTCTCTGTAGTTTTATTTTGCTGTTGTGTAAGGTATAGCCGGAGCCTTGTTACCGGCAAGTACTGTATTATCCCGTTGTATCTTTAGAGGCTCCGTAGACAGTGGATGTGGGTTAGAAGCTATGTATATTGATATTTCTTTTGTTGGACAATGAATTGATAATTTCACTAATTATTATGTAAGTATGTTTTGAAAAAAAAAGGTGATCTAAAAATTTATTATATGGCTAGTTCTTGGAATACCGAATAAGGAAAACAAGGGGTGGCTCATGGGTTAGGAAAGGCACCCAGGTCCGCTTGACTGGGGATACCCGGTCGAGCGCCGGTCATGTCCCTCGAGTTTGGGGCNAGTTCTTGGAATACCGAATAAGGAAAACAAGGGGTGGCTCATGGGTTAGGAAAGGCACCCAGGTCCGCTCGAGTTTGGGGCGTGACACCCAAACCTTGGGACTTCGTGCTTCCTTTTCTGCAAACAAATAAGGTTAGTGTTAGAAACTAGGTTCTCTATGAGTTTCTACTGAAAATACTGAGGAACCAAATTGTATGGTTATCTGGTCTTATATCAGTTTGGTACAGTGCTAACTGCGAAACAAATATGTAGATGAGACAAAGGATAAGTTCCCACTGTATAGTGTACCGGATTCTGTAGCAGTTCATACAGTAAGCAACAGACTGTGCAACCAATCAGTACATGGAATCTGGTTCTCTAATTGTTACCACAATAGCTCGGCAGTAAGTAAAGAACACAGAAGATTTTTACGTGGAAAAATCCCAACTCAAGGGGACAAAAACCACGACCTACACTTGTAGGCTTTTCACTTCAATAACTTGTAAACACCTATTACAAGCTACTTTGTAATACCTCTATTACAAAGTATTCAACTTAACTAACTTGTGGCACTCTCACCGCAAGCCACTTTATGACTCTCTAGTTACAAAGACTTTGACTAACTTGTGATACTCTCGCCACAAGCCACTGTGTCACTCTCTAGTGACAAATACCTTACACACTCTAACTTGTAATAACCATATTACAAGCCACTTTGTAATAACTCTATTACCAAGCTTTTACAACTTGACTAACTCTAGCCAAGACACAAACTTGGAGGGTTTGTGATTTTGGGTTTCCTAAAACAACTTCTTAGAAAGCCAGATAGGAGTTACAATTGAAGTACAAATAACAAAGACTCAAAAAATCTAAGGACTTAAGATATCTTTAATCTTGGATCTGGTCCTTGAGGTTGAAGCAGGTTTGTTCTTGAGAGAGGTTGTTCTTTCACTTGAGAGAATATTTTTGCTTCTCATTTTGCAAGTGTTGAGGAGCATGTGTTATTTATTGCACCAGGTTTATACAAAAAAAGACATCACCTCAGTGATGTAAAATCTTTGTTAGTACATGCCTTTTCTCAATGGGAAGTGAATGCTGCACTATTGCAGGTAGTCACTTTCTGCAGATGCTTTCCAACTATACTATTGACTTATACTTCTATAAGGGGAACACCAAGTTATCAGGCCCCTACTCTGGTTCCTGTGAATCTGAAGCACACTGCCCATATTATCATAAGTCGATTAACTTGAAAGATTGTACTAGGCATAGTTCAGGTCCTTTTTCTATTTCTCTCATGAAGTAAGTTATTTTACGTTCCTTGATTGTATTTATACTTATGTAACATCAGTTACAATGATGTAAGAAAGGTAGGTAAAAATCCTTCCACAAAAAGTTGACTACTGAATTGTTCCTGTAAAATAGCGTGTGGAGGCAACAACTTTCCTACTGGAGAGTTGACTTCATACAGTCTCCTCGGGAACTATTAGGTACATGTTCCCTCAGCTATTCCTTCAGCTCTTCCTCACTTGAGTCATTGCTATTAGCTTTGAGTACCAGGTTCTTTTCTTTCTTTACTTCTCTTATTTCACTATCTTCCTCTTCAGCTCGTTGGTCTTTAGATTTCCAACCAACTCTTATATTGTCAGCTCCTGCAAGTCCTTTGATTCAATAATAGCATTCGCCTTCCTTTCCCAAGAGTTGGATCTCAACCTGGAGCTTTGTGATCATAGGGTTTTGTAAATGTGTAACAGGTTCTTTATCTGGTTCTAGATGGTAATTTTGTTAGATCATCAAAACATAAAGTAAGGTACTTGTGCGCATGGTACTTGTAACCTATCAATTTCCCCCTTTTTGAAAATAAACTTAGAATTTATATTACAATTAACCAAATCTCCATATTGTTCCAACTAAGAATCAGCCATATTCCCCACGAGAACCAAACCTGCGGAGCTGATCACAACTAGTTTCTCAAGATTGTTTGGCGAATCATCAAAACTCAAAGTGCCATAACTTATTAGTTTCCCATTTTAAGATGATGACAAACCCAAGATTGATATTCCTCTTGAGAACCGGATTTCTCACATGTTTCCTGTGGATCGGACCTATAATCAACATATTATCATCACATGTTCCCCCTGCGAAGCAGCGCTATCACTTGAGAACCAGATTCCTCACATGTTTCTCTGCATTATCAGCAACGTTTCCCCAGCAAAGCAGATCCATCTTTCGTTCACAACATTCGATTATGTTCCTCCCATCTTTCACATGCTCATGCTCCACCTGTTGACACCTATATATATAACTTCCCCCTTTTGGAATCGTCCAAAAGAATAACGAAAGAAATACTACAAAAAAAAGGTTTAGCAACATTAACTCAGGCCACTTGGGCAACACAACATAAAATTTAACAGGAACAACAAGTGAATATCAGTGCACAACATAGATTTATTGCCCATAGTGAAGTAATGATAATAAAAGCACAGTAGCTTAAAAAACACATAATATGACAATTTAAACAATTAAAGTACTAGTATCATCAAATATAGGGATAAAAAAAGGATAAGAATTTAAGGGAATTTGGAAGGAGAGAAAGACATGGATCATTGGGAAGGAGGCAAAGTAAGGGTATTAGGCCTTGATGAGCTTGTCCATTTGTTCATTTACTCTCCTTTTATCAAGGATCATCTGCTCTCTCAGTTCCTTCACATGTTTCCTCAATCTTGCATTCTCACACTTCAACTTAGCATTCTATATATCGAGGGTCTTTGAGGACCAGGTTCTCAACCTATCTGAGTAGGATGAAGCATCAATCAGATCACCAGGAATCTCCCAAGTTTCTTCTCATCAAGAACAAACTCAGTCACATGCACATATAACATAAGAGTTTCACGTAAAACAGATAATTTTTTACTTATTCTTCAGAAAAATTTGGGCTTGGAGGAACAAAGAGGTGATTCTATTTATGGAACTCAATAACGCCAATAAGTTCCTCCATTTATTTTAGCCAAATCAGAGTCAACACTCTGCCTTACAACACTTTTTTTCGAATTTAACGTCTTCTCCCTCCAAACCTAATGTCTCAACCTTTTGGTTCTGTGAGGAACCAGGTTTCTCACTGACTTTACCCTTTCTATCCCCAAGCAGCCATGTCTCCCTCTTCTTCTTCTCAATATGTTTACCCTTATCATCTGCTACATCTTTGTCATCCAACCTCCCACCCCTTTTATTTCTTTTTGAATTCTTTCTCACAAGAAAAGATTTCATTTCATTCTCTCTTCTACAATCACATCAGCAGCTCACACCACTTCATTATCAATCAACCTACTTGAGGTATCAGGTCCCTTATTCATTCCTCACATTTACCAATTTCTCCATCCTACAAGGCTTCCACAAATCTAGCAGCAACTTCAACCTCACACTCTTAGAATATTAGATCTACCTTATTCCTTTTTAGTTAAACTTCCATCAAAATAAATCAAAGAATTCTTGGAGTTTTGATTCTGATGGAGCTAGGTTTTTGGAAAGTGAGAGATTTGGGTTCACTTCTAGCATATTTGGAAAGAAGGATTGTTTTGAGACAAGGTTGATTTTGGTTTTGAAGAACAGAATTGGTTTTATCCGGGTATAAGATAGAGAAGTGCCATTTTGGGGCAATAGGTCAGTTCAGAAAAGGTTTAACGTTGTAGACTTCAAAAGTTAGGAGGAGAGGCAGGGAAAATGTAGAAACAAATTAATGACATGACACTTCTGCAGCTTAAAAAGGCATATAAGTGTTGAAGAGACTACTAACCTGAGACACATGAACTAGGTTACGTGATGGTTTTTGATATTTTTGAGCAAAGACTTCTAAATGTGCAAAGTCATTCTTACTTGTTTGTGTCCTGAAACTACCATATGTGCATACCTGTAATACTATAGATTTGAGTTAGATGTCACCGGAAAGCATTTTTTAGCATTTTACCTTTCCATCATAACATATCCAATCTTCGAGGGACCAGGTCCTTAGTTGATCTTGGTCAACCCTAACTTTAGATAATTATTTTCAAAATTTTCCCTACTTAGCGACTGAGTGAAGAAGTCTGCTACCTGATCCTTTACGTTCTAGAAATTCAATCAAATCAAAACCTTTTCAACATTATCCCTCAAAAGTGATATGCATGTCAATGCGCTTTGTCCTCTTGTGTTGCACTGAGTTCAAGCTATAAATGCACCAAAGTCTTAAAGATAATGCTTGATCTGTAATAGCTGAGTTAAATCACAGAGCAGCAACCAAATATTCTGCTTCAGCAATAGGGAGAGTCATAATGTTTGTTTGTTTGTACCCATGAGGTCAAGCATGAACCCAGAAAGTGTTCTGTTCCAGATGTGCTTTTTATATCCAACAGATATTCAATATGATCAACATCAGTGTATCCTATTAAGTCAAGGTTATCTCCTAAGGGATAGTAGAGAACCAGGTCCTGTATCCATTTGAGATACCCTATGGTTCTTTTTGCAGCTTTTAGATGAGATTCCTTTGGATTGGATTGAAATTCAGCACAAAGTCCCACACTCAAAACAATTTATGTTTTTGCTTCAGAAGTGACCCTATGATACCTCTTTACATGGTCGAATTTATAGAGGAACTAGGTTCATCCGGTCTAGACAAGTAGCTGTGGCGATAGGTGTGTAAATGATTTTTTATGTCTCCAAGTCAAATCTCTTCAGCAGCTTCTTGCTTCACTTGTAAATCTAAGAAGAAATTTAGTTCCTCCATCGTACTCATTTCTAAATCACTTCACATAAGTTATGAACATTCTTCACACTGGGAGTCAACTGTTGCTCCAAAGATGATTCCTTCAACATAGATCTACACAATGAGTATGTTCCTTCCTGATTTCTTTTACATCAACAACAGGGAGCCTAGCTCCTATAACGGTTTTGTCAGCAGGTCATGGAACTAGGTTCCACAAATGGTTCCTCTCAAGTAGGTGGAGCTCTTCTTACATAGCTGTAATCCAGTCAACATCTGTCAATGCTTTCTTGATATTCTTAGGCTTTATTTGAGAGAGAAAGGCTTAGAAGGCAAGTGTGTTTCTTGTATTTGACCTGGTTTGAATTTCTCAGCGCCTAGAGTTCCATGTACAGTATCCACAACTCTATTTTCTGCTTTAGATATTGTGATCGAGGTTCCTTTATGTCAGTTGGAGTCTCATCTTCTGTTTTGAGGAACACGTTCTATGTAAATCTGGAGTAATCATCCATACTAACGAGAGTATGTACCTTTTTCCTCCTCAACATGGCATCCTTATAGGTCCACATAGATCCATATGGAGGAGATCAAGTGGCCTTGAGATACTAACTTCTTTTTTGGGCTTGAAAGAGGATTTGACTTCCATTCATTTTACACATTCATCACACACCATGTGATCCTTGAAGCTTGATTTGAGAAAACCATGAAACCTGTCATTCTTGACTAATTTGTTTAGCAACAGAAACTTACATGACCCAGCCTTCTGTGACATACCTCAACATTATCATTAACAGCACACAAACATCCAAAATCCCTTTGTCGTAGATTTGGGAAATACCCAGCAAAAGCTCGTAGAGAACCAGGTACTCTTTTGTTCAATGGACTCATAATGTTCCCGATCCTTCCAACTTCTAAAATTTATACCTTCATGCTATTTTCAAAGGATACACTCCTTCCTTGCAGGGCCTTCTGTGAAAGAAAATCATTCGTACTTCCAGTTAAGAGATTCGAGCAGTCGCTATCCATGTACCGTTGTTGACTGCTCCCTTTGATTGTTCCCTGCATACTAAATCAATGATTAGACTTAGTAACCCAAGCCAGCTTGGGTCCATTATAATGATAGAATGGGCGAATCAAACTTCTTTTTGCCCATGCATGTAGTACATGTTTTCTTTTTAGGGAACCAGGTTCCACATCAGTACGCCTCTTTTCAACAAAAAGTCTGTTTTTCTGTAAAGACTAAATTTTAACTTTACAAGAGTCCATGTAATGACCAGTTTGACCACAGTGAGTGCACAACCTATTATCATCCACACTTATGTAATTCCTATGGGGATTATAGGGGGTTTTAGCTTTGGAACCCAATTTCAGGCATGTTTCCACCATTACTCCTGTACACAGACTTTATTACATCAGAGGACCGGGTCCATTTAAGTGACTTATCAAGATCATTTTTAACCCTTTATAAATCCTCCTGAAGTTGTCTATTCTTTTCAAGCTCAGCAACACAACTCGTTTTAACCTTCTTAAGCTTACTCTCACGCTCAAGTTGAGCCTCTCTAGCCACTTCCTCTCTCTCAGTGTTGTCCATCAATTTTTGTTTTCTGTATCAACAAGTTATGTTCTCTAGTTACTTCTTCCACTTGTTCCCTTAATTCTTCAATGGAAACAACCATATAGTCCCTTTCTTGCTCAGCAGCTTCAATTTTCTCTACTACAGCATTCTTTTCTTTACTAAGGGTTTCTGTGGTTTCCTTCAAGTCATCAACCACAACCATAAAATAATCTCTAGATTGTTCAGCATCTGGGAATCTTTATCATTAATAAAACTATGATATGTATCAATTAGAACATTTTCTAATGACATCAATGTTTTTCGATGAGTAGGACTTAAGATTTCTCTGAACATCCCTGAAAGTTACCTCATCATTGTCATCCTCTTCATCCTTATCGGACTAAGCCATTAATGCAAACAATGAATCAAGTTCCTTTGCTTCATTTTGCACTTCCATCATAGAGATGATTCCTGCATCTGGTTTCTCTTCATATTCAATAGAGGAGTCTCCCCATGCAGCAAGAGCTTGCTTCACAACATTGCCACCTGTACTTTTTTGACTGAATCGTTTGTCAAGAACCAGGTTCCTTTTTGATACTTTGTTAGAGTTATGTTTGAGATGCTCTTGTTTCAAAAATGGGCAGAATTTGATTAAGTGTCCAGGCTTTCAACACTTACGAAATCAATCATTTCCTTTGGAATTCATGCTAGAACTTCCATCCTTTGGGATCCCACTATTTTTGCAATCCATCTTCTGAAATCTTTGTGGTCTGTTGGTTGATTGACTTTCCTCGAAGTTTGGTGAAGTAGACATATAGATCCTTTCTAGGTGTTAACCTTTTAGAAAGAACTCGCTCTGATACCGATTGTTAGAAATTGAGCATCCACCAGACTATATAGAGAACCGGGTTCTGTACTGAGGAACCAAACTGTATAACGATCTGGTCCTATATCAGTTTGGTATAGTGCTAACTGCGGAACCATTTTTAGATGAGACCCAGGATAAGTTCCCACTACATAGAGTACCAGATTATATAACAGTACCTACTACAAGCAACATACTGTGCAACCAATCAGTACAAGTAATCTGGTTCTCAAATTGTTACCACAGTAGCTCAGTAATAAGTAAAGAACACAGAGTATTTTTATGTGGAAAAAATCCCAACTCAAGGAGATAAAAATCACGACCTACACTTGTGGGCTTTCAATTTCACTAACTTGTAAAAACCTATTACAAGCCACTTTGTAATACCTCTATTACAAAAGATTCAACTCAACTAACTTGTGGCACTCTCACCACAACCCACTTTGTAATACCTCTATTACAAAGACTTTGACTAACTTGTGACACTCTCACCCCAAGCCACTTTGTCACTCTCTAGTGACAAAGACTTTAAACATTCTAACTTGTAATAACACTAATACACGTCACTTTGTAATAACTCTATTAGAAAGCCTTTACAACTTAACTAACTCTAGCCAAGTCATAAACTTGGAGGGTTTGTTATTTTGGGTTTCCTAAAATAGCTTCTTAGAAAGCAAGATAGGAGTTACAACTGAAGAACAAATAACAAAGACTCAACAAACCTAAGGACTTAAGACATCTTCAATCTTGGATCCGGTCCTTGAGGTTGAAGCAAGTATGTTCTTGAGAGAGGTTGTTCTTGCACTTGAGAAAATATTTTCGTTTCTAATTTTGCAAGTGTTGAGGAGAATGTTTTGTGGGTTGCGCTAGGTTTATACAACAAAAGACATCACCTTAGTGATGTCAAATCTTAGTTAGTAAATGCCTCTTCTCAATGGGAAGTGATGATGCATTGCCTATTGCACTGTTGCAAGCAATCACTTTTTGCAGTTGCTTTCCAACTGTACTGTTGACTAATACTTACGTCAAGGACACATATAGGTATCAGGTCCATAATATGGTTCCTATGAATCTAAAGCACACTTCCCAGATTATCTTGAATCGATTAACTTGAATGATTTTACCAGGCATAGTTCAGGCCCTATATCTATTTTTCTCATAAAGTAAGTTAATTTACCTTCCTTGATTTTATTTATACTTGTGTGACATCACTTATAATGATGTAAGCAAGTAAGGTAAAAATCCTTCCACAGAAAGTTGATTGTTGCACTGTTCCTGTATAATAGCGTGTGCAGGCAGCAACTTTCCTTCCGGAGAGTTGACTTCATACAATCTCCGCGGGAACTAGTAAGGACCTGTTCTCTCATCTGTTCCTTCTGCTCTTCCTCACCTGAGTCATTGCTATCAACTTTGAGTACCAGGTTCTTTTCTTTGTTTGTTTCACTTCTTTCACTGTCTATCTTCCTCTTCAGCTTGTAGGTCTTCATATTTCCAACTAGCTCTTCTATTGTCAGCTCATGCAAGTCCTTTGATTCAGTAATAGCATTCTCCTTGCTTTCCCAAAGGCTGGGTTCCAACCTGGAACTTTGTGATCTCAGGGTCTTGTAAATGTGTAATAATTTCCTTATCTGGTTCTGCATGGCGTGTTTGTTAGATTATCAAAATATAAATTAAAGTACTTGTGCCCAAGGTACTTGTAACCTATCAATTTCCTCCTTTTTGACGACAAATTTAGATTTAATATTCCCCTTGAGAACCAGATCTCCATATTGTTCCTCCTATGAATCAGCCATATTCCCCATGACAACCAAACCTAAGTAGTTGATCAGAACTAGTTCCTCAAGACTGTTTGGCAAATCATCAAAACTCAAAGTGCCATAACTTATCAGTTAGACTTCCGCCCTCCAAATTTGACTATTCTCACACTAATGATCAACCTATTGGCATATTTTGTCCAAGTAATGCACATAACATGACGTTGTCCATTGGGATTGTGGAAATCTCGTTGGACTTTGGACATGGCTTATCTTAGAGGGCTATTACATTAACAACGTTCTAACCCCTACTAGGTTTAACATGATTAGTGTACATTTGATATTAGATTAAGCTTGCTAAAATGGCCTACATTGGTACTCTCAAGTAGAGAACTTGAGAGAGAAAGGCATAGGAACATCAACTACACTACTGATCTGCTAGTCCCCCGCAAATAAGCCTTTCTGATTTAAAAAGGGTATTTGGAAGAGCGTGGACACTCATTAAGCGCTATTATGTGATAATTGGCATGAGTGGAGTATGATGTGGAGCATGCTCTATGCAAAGATAATAACATGTTTCCAAGTATTAGCATGATAAATATGTAAAAATAGCAAATACAGTAGCAAACGTGAAAAACATAGAATGAAAGAAAAAAGGAAGAAGTTAGTTCGTGGAATATATGCGAATATATAGTTAGTAAGTAAGGGAGTTGGTATGGGAGAGGCCTGATACAATAGTCTATGAACAAAAACAAATAACGGTCATAGCAAATAATGGTGAACATGGAAGGGATGTGCATTTTATAACAAATATAAACAAATAAAGGTGGAGAAGGAATTGGATGTACATATTATAACAGATTTAAACGAATAAGGGTGGAGAGGGGATGGAGTGTGCATGTAATAGCAAATTTAAACAAACAAAGATGGAAAAGGAATGTGCGTTTTATAAACCAGAAAATAATCCACATAAGTCAAGTTAATTATGGTAAGAGTCTAAGTATATCCCCAACAGAGTCGCCATGTGGTCGCGCCCCATTTTCTCGTGAAAGCGGGTTTCGACGTTGTGATAACTCTTTTGGATGGGAAATAGAGTGTTTAAAGAAGAATAGTCGCCACCTAATAATTTTTAAGGTGTGTTATGGAACTTATTATGCAGATAACTCTGTTTGACTAGTTACGGCTACTAGAGATCGAGTAAGGGCTGAAATTACCTCAAAGAGAAAGTGGTAGACACTCCTCGATGTCTACAACTATGGGTCTCGACCGAACTTAAAACTATATGAATTTCAATTAGGCTAGAATATCAAATAAACATAGGCAATATAAAGGTCAAAGAATCATAACACGATTAGTACAAATCTTAGTACGAATATAAGGATACAACTATTTAAGTTTAATATATAAAGGATGCGGGGCCCTAAGTTTTTTAGCCTAAAGGATCACCCCGTGCAACATAAATAATACTCTCATAACTCCCTTAAGGTAGGGAATTACTCATATTATTCAGCGGTCATAAACTATCATCTGCTGCTACCTAATTACTATGTTAAAGATGTTTGCTTAAAAGAGCTCTAATTCAATTCTAAGTCGTGCTCTATGCGTGCACTACCCGTCCCAAACCTATGGTCCAGGAGGCAATGGACCTCTATTTGGGTGGTTCTAAATCTTACTTAGGCCAGTAAAAATGTTAAAACTAGATGACATAAAAAACAAATTTGACTTCAAATATGGGTTGGTAAGGGCTCAAGTTAGTCTCCGCACTTAAGCAAAAAATGCACGCGAAATAGGTTTTCATGTTGGTAGTTTCAAAATAAAAGTCTTTAAGACCAATAGACATGATTTCTATGTGACTTTGAATTTAAACGTACATGCAGTTTCAGATGAAAGGCACTGCTCAAAGACAATATCACATGCTGATTATTGAGATTATAGATTTCTAGTTATTAAACCTATAGACATTGTGTCTAAGTGATTTATGCAGTATAGGACAATACAAAACATTGGAAATGCTCAGATGTACTGGTTCATTCTAACAGTGACGTGGCTATGTAGTAAAACAACGCTTGAAGAGTTCAACATTAGAACGAGTAGTGATATCCCATAGGTTGAATTTCTAAAGATTGGCGATTTGAACCGATTTCTTATATTTAGCCCCTACAGACATGTTTCCTAGGTGAACATGATTATAGCAATGGCAAATTAACTAATTAAAATCCTATAGACATAATTTATAATGAATATGAAGTAGTTATACAAATTGAAAGAATGTTTATTTCCTATAGTCACGTTGTCTAGCAGTAGGCATAGGACAAAATAAAGCACTTTGATAACATACAAGTTGTGTAAGTTTGTGATTCTCTTCATGGCATGATTTCTACCAGTGCACATGGAAATTGAATGGCATATATAGCAGGCTTGATAACAAATAAATTATTGAATCCTATAGTCATGCTTTCTACCCTCTTGTCACACCCCTTTATTTCGCAAAATGGGGTTTCAACACGTAACAACTCTTTTAAGGAAGGTTTTTATAAGAGACACTCGCCACCTAACAGATTAAGGTGCGTTGGGGAACATATTCCAGATAATTCTATTTAACCGATTTACATCACCAAATAAAGGGTAAGGGCTCGAAATTACGGGAAAAAGAAGGTGTTAGGAACTCTTCAAGGTCCACAACTGTAGGCCCCAACCGAACTCAATTATTCGAATTAGTCTATTGTAACGACCCGGACAATTTTTTTGCATGAGTTACCCCTCTGTTCCCCCCATTTCTGCTTCTTTATATGTTTTTTAGTTGTAATTTATCGCATTGTGTTGGTTAGTTTGGGTTTGGAATGGTTTTGTGGAGAAATGAGACACTTAGTCTCTTAAGTTGTCCATTTAGATGGAAACGTTAACCGAGAGTTGACTTGTCAGTAAATAATCTCAGCATTGTGTTTTTATGATTTAGATCGCTTTTTTAGTTGATTCGGGTCTTAGGAGCATGATCTGAATGTATTTTGGAGGTCCAAAGTAGATTTAGGCTTGAATTGGCAAAATTAAAATTTTTGTGATTTTCGATTGATAGAGGAGATTTTGATATAGGGGTCGTAATGGAATTCCAAAAAATTGTGTAGGCCCATTGTGTTATCTGGGATATATGTGCCAAATTTCAAGTCATTCGGACAAGGTTTGATAGACTTTTTGATTGAAAGAGAAATTTGGAAATTTTGGGATCCTTAGGCTTGAATCCGAGGGTGATTTGGTGCTCTTGCATTTTTTTGAGTGTTCCGAGAGTTGATGCAAGTTTTATTAGCATTATATGACTTGTTAGCGTGTTTGGTTGAGGTTTTGAAGGCCTCGGGATGGATTTGGATGGTTGACGAAGAGTTTGAGTTTTGGAGTGTGCTGCAGATTTTTTGCTCATGTTATTTATGCACTTGCAGATTGGGGACCGCAGGTGCGACGCGGTAGATTCGAAGAGGAAGTCACAGAAGCGGATTTGGGCCAACAAGGGCTTGGCTGCAGATGCAGTTATTTGGGCGCATCTGCAGGACCGCAGATGCAGTTCTTGGTTGCAGATGCGGCCCTAAGGGAGTTAATGAAAATATCAGATGCGGTTGTATTGACCGCAGGTGGGGTCCACATAAATATTTTTGAGGCTGTAGGTGCGGAATCCCGGGGCCAAAATCTATAAAAGGTTTACTTCACGATTTTTAGCATTGTTTCACAATTTTTATGTCGGATTGAGAGATTTTGGGAGATGTTGAAGAGGGAATTCAAGGGAACTTCGTGGAGGTAAGATTCTTGGAACTAAAAATCATTTCTATGATGATATTTTACTGATTCGACATGGAGTTTATGGAAATGAGTGGTTAAAATTGGGGGTTTAGGACCGGATTGAGTTAAGTAATGATTGTAAATATTTTTCTGAGGGTATAAAACCCTGAATTTCACATTGTTGTCTATTTTGAGGTGACACACATGCTAGATGACGAGCGTGTGATCGTGCACCATTGGGGATTATGACTTAGTCTGTCCTGTACGATTATTAAGTCGCGTAACTGATTGAAAAATATTTGATATTGTTGTGTTTCGGTAAGTATTACCATGTTTTGGGGTGAATTCCATATTTGGGGCTCGTGCCAACTGTTTTGGACCCTTAGGAGATTTTAACTACTATTCCTCATTGTTTTAATTTCAATCTTGTACTCAGACATGCTGTATTCTACTATTTTCATAACTCAGCCATATTTACCTCGTCTTGATAATTTAAATGATATTTTGCGCTAAGCATCATATTTTATTGTTGCCCAAAGGGCTTGAAAGAACTCCAACCGAGTGAGGCCGAAGGCATGTACTGTGAGGATATCATGGGATCAGGTTATGCGCCACAACATGTGTACTGATTGTGATATATGAGAGAGCAAGGGCCTAATTTGTTGCGCCACGAGATGGCTTGTGAAAGCACTTGGCTGTAGGAGCCTCTCCGGAGTCCGAACACCGCTAATGAGTACGAGTACCCAGTGTGAGATGTGATATTGCCGGAGGTGTTGTTGTTGTTTCATGTTATTGCCAGAGGGGCTGAGTACGAGAGATTTGATGTAGCCCTAGGGTCTGGATCTATTGACATTTTACCTGAGGGGCTGTTATGGTACATGATTTACCCTAGGGGCTGTTTATGTTTTATCACTTTTACTCTCTATTTTCATCACTCGTTTGAAACTATTGAAAGATGTTTTAAAAAGTTTTTACTCAACTAAGTTGTTTATACGATTTTTTATATCATTATTGCATTGTTCCGGACTTATACTGATTTGCTGTAGCGTTATGACATGTTTTACGCATTTTCTTACTGCATATATGCCTTTACTTTTATTACTTACTGAGTTGGCGTACTCACATTACTCCATGCACCTTGTGTGCAAATCCAGGAGTCTCGGGTCACGATAGTGAGGGTTGATCAGATATCCAGCAGGTCTCCGGAGTTGACTAGGCAGTTGATTTCGCGTTCGCAACCCAGTGCTTCTCCTCCCTATCTTATTTAGACTATCTGAGTAGTTTATTTTCGAACCCTATTATGTTTTCTTATTCCTAGATGAGTTATAGTTGCTCATGGCTGGTGTCACCCAAATGTCGGGCTTATGTTATGTTTCTGCACTATTTGTCTTAACTTATATTATGGGATTTTAGCTTATTGATGGTTTTAAATGACTTATTATAAATGTCTGGTTTGTTTTGAGGTTTGTGTCGGCTGGCCTAGTTTCATGTTAGGCGCCATTACGAACCTGTCCGGTTTAGTGTCGTGACATCTATGTGATCAAATATATGGAAACAAAGGGATCTGGTGACTTCATTATTAAACACAAATAATTGATGAAAGACAAGGTGGGGGCCCTAAATTTTTTACCGTAAAGGATCACCCCGTTCAACATAAATTCTACTTCGTAACTCTCTCAAGATGGGGTGTTACTCATATTATTCAACGGGCATAGACTATCATCTCCTGTCACCCAATTACTATCTTTAAGTTGTTACCTAAAGTACACTAATTGATTCTAAACCGTACCCAATGCGTGCACTACCCATCCCATGCCTATGGTCTAGGAAGCGTTTAGATCTCTATTTTGGGATGGTTCTAGACTTAACTTACGTTACTCAAAATGATAAAACTAGGCAACATACAAAAATAAATTTGACTTTCATGTAAAAGATAATAAGGGCTCAAGTTAACCTCCATACTTAGGCAGCAAATGCACGCAACAAATTAGGTGTTTGACAATTTTATCAATTAAAGTTGTTAGGTCCTATAGACATGAAGTTTATTTGATTGACTCAGTGTTTGGCAGTGATAAGCAACGAGAGATATTCAGAATTACTCAGTTGTTCCTATAGGCTTGCTTTCTAATGGCATTTAACAAAACAGTGTTTTAAAGCCTAAGTTTAGTGCATAACAAGATGGTGATCACCCAATAGACAGTATCCCTGCCCTTGATGATTAAAACTGGTTTTAGTTCCTATAGGCAGGTTTTTCAAAGATGTATATTTGTAGAATATAAATGACCCTATGATCATGATGCCTAATGAATATTCTGCAATACAAATTTAACTTTGGTTACTTTATTTTCTAATTGCATAGTATCTAACATGTAAAAGAAAATTAAGCTAGAAGGATTAAACACTTATAGGCACAAAATTAGCGGAACATATTTGAGCAAAGTAAATACTTATAGGCAAGTTCTCTAATGCACAACAGGAAAATGGGCAATGTAAACACCTATAGGCAGGATTTCTAATACACAATAGCAAAACGTATTTGAGCAAAGAAAATACCTATAGGCAGGTTGTCTAATGCACAATAGCAAAATGATCAAAGCAAACACATATATGCAGGATTTCTATACATTCTCATGCAAATGTGAAAGTAAACCCAGTTTCCCAATTTACTAACACCCCAATTGTTATTACAAATAATTATTACTGACCTAAAATTAATAAATGAATTACAAAGTGTATAAAACTATAGGAAGCCTGCAATAATCTCAAATACACCTCGACATGCAAGGCCTTCAGGTCATAGTAGCTCTAAAAGCCATGTTCATAGATACACATTAACCAACAATGCATGATTCACCCATATCTCAAGGATAAGCATATAGAACCCAAATATCTACTGTGTTAGACTTCCCAAGAGTTTCAAGAACCTAGGTCAGTGCTCGCACTAGAGAAGAATGATCAAAACAGTTCAAGGAGCAATGAGGATAAAATCCTAGTGTGTCAGAGTTCACGAGGGTCTCATATGAACCATGAGCAATGTTCACACTAGGGAGGCCAGGGGACAGAACGTAAATTGCTTTGGCTTTAAGCCAGCAAATAGTGAGGACTCGTGAGAATAATATGGGATTAGAGGGTACAGTATCACAAATAGAACGCAAATAGAGAGCAACATATTTGAGCACAAGTAAACTTAATCCAGCTTTTGTGAATCAATAGAGTCTCATGCTAATAGGGCTAGTTCATTAGGATGTTCGGAGTGATAAGAAAGGCTCCGGATCAGATTAAGTCACAGAGAGAAAGCTCAATGATTATCAGTAGGTCAGGAACTGATTAAAACTATTTAACAGAGGTGTTATAGCATTGTGGGCGTAGAATCAAACAGATCACATGATAACAGGTTCAATAAACAAATTGATGAATCGATTAAGGAACACATAATTAAAAAGTAATTAGGAAAGGTATGAAAGCTTGTTCATTTCTAAAAATAATCATAAATTACACATAGTTAGGCAGACTTCATTAATCGATTCAATCTAAGTTCAACATGTCTTAAATACAGGTAATGGCATTTAGGATAACATGGTTTAATAATAGATAACACATTAAACGCGTGGTCATAATGAAATGGTAGAGGATAAATAACTCACTAGTTAAGATGAAACACGGAATAAAGGAATCCAATAGTGTAGCAAATATCACCAAACAAAGGCAAAAACTTGATGATTTTTGGCCTTCGCTTTCAGTCGGCCAGGAATCAATACATAGAATAAGATTGCTCATGAGTGTAAGAGTACACATCTTTTGTTTAGAGTAGTGAAAATATTTTTGAATTCAAAATCTCTGCCCCTTCAAAGGGTAATGTGGAGGAGTTTAAATAGTGCAGAAACTAAAACATAAATATGGAAAAAAATTGATTCAGACACAAGAAAGGGTAAGCACTTAAATCAGTAAGGAAAGAAATTGAAACCCTAATTTTAGGTTAAAAAAATACACAAAACCAGTAGGAAAATATGGTAAAGAATCACATAAGGCAGATAACAGATTATTGTAAAAAAGGAATACTAAATCAGACAAAATTTGGCTCGAGTAAAAAAGGTCAGAAATCCAAAATTAGAGAAACCCCAAAATAACCAGAGAATAATGGCAAAGAATCATGAATTAACACATAAAAATGATACGTCAACATGGATTATTCAAAAGAAACATGAAATTGAGCCAGATTAGTTCAAGTAAAAAGGGGCTAAAACCCTAATTTCGGGTAAAACACAAAATCAACAAAAAATAAAGGTAAAGAACATATATTAGCACAAAAATTAACATATATAGGAACTTATTCAAAAGGAAACCTATAATTGAACCAGATTTGGTCCAAGTAAAGGGGTTTGAAACCCTAAATTAGGTAAGCCACAGAATCAGTACAAAATAAGTATATTCATAAGTAACAAAATGAATATAGACAAAACAATGTTAAAAATCAGAGATTGAATTAGATTAGGTTCGATCAAAGAAAAATCAGGAACCCTAACCTTTAGGGTTTAGTGCGAATCAAGAGAGATATGAGAGAATCATTATAAATAATGCGCCTGGACTCGAGGTTGTCCGGATTCAAGTGGTAAATATAGAACTTGACAGAATCAAAGCGGGATATTTGCCATGTTCAGGAAAGTACCTAAGTTATTTCGAAACTTAGCACCAAATAAGAGAAAAACCCTACAATGCTAAGGAATAGGGAATGAATCCCATTAGGACCGATGATTTATGGGATTTGAGTGAGGCAGAGGCGTTAAGGTTCATCCAGGGAGGGGAAATGAGGGGGCGGCTTTCGAGAAGTGAGGGTTAGGATAGAGAGGAGGGAATATAAGGGAAGGTGGTCATTATTTGTCGGACGTTGATCATATTTTTATCAATGGCCAGTATTTAGGAAGACTGGGGTTGGGTTTTAATGAATGGGTAGGGCATTGGTATTCGTCAAATTGGGCTGGTTTGGGTATTTCTAGGTCCGAATTTGAATAAAAAATGGGGTAAGCTTTTAAATATCCAATTTTAACAAATAAATAATTTATAACAATAATAAATAAATAACAAAAATATTTTTTGTGCACTAAAATAATTTAAAATAGTTATTTAATATTTTAAAAATATAAAATATCATTTTCTGCATAAATAATGTAATTATACTTTAATATGGCCTATTATTAAAAATATGTGCAATTTAGCCTTAAAAATGCAAATGTAATTATAAAAATGCACTAAAAGTATTTAAGCACTATATTGGCATATATGAATTTAGATGATTAAATAATCTTAAAAATAATATGGCTGATAATTATTGGATATTTATACAATAAAAATGCAAAAATAAATTTATTTGAAGCCCTTTATAAATTACAGTAAAATTATGAAAAATGCTCGTGCATGTTTGTAAATCCAATGATAATTCATGAGCACTATTTTGAAGAATATATTTATATTTGAAAATTTTGAGAGAAATATTGGGTATCAACAACTACCCCTCTTTATCCTGAAAGGATGAAAGAGTTATCGATTAAAGAAATGATGACTGATTTTGACCGAATGGAGTGTTTTGAAAAATATGGGCCAAAGTCTAGCCTCTGAGCTGCCTACATATCCCTGATTTTACAGGAATCAGGCCATTTATAGTTATGGATCCAACGGTGAACTAAACGGATAGAATTATTATAGGAATAGTGGTGTGTTTCGACAAGATTCTTTTGAGTAGGATAGTATCAGATGAATTTATATGAAGTCATGAATATGAATTTGAGATTTTACAGATGTATCACAGGGCATATATCTGAAGGATCGAAGAGTAAGAAAGCGAGTAATTGATGGTAGTCGGTTGTGTTTGAAATAACAACAGGATGTGAATGATGAGAGAGGAAACTAGAGCGAAGGTTGCTCCTGATTGAAGAACTGTTATCTCCTGAATCACCTGCAAAACTTAAAACACGATGCACGCAAATATATATAAGTTTTTGCTAGAATTTAAACATGATTCAAATTCTCTTCGGACTATGAAGGTTGTCTTCGGACGGTGAGGATGATGTCCTTAGACCATGACGTCCTAGGAGATGAATCGTGAGATAAGGGATTCACAGGCCATGAAATGATGTTCTCGGGCCATGAGAATGGTGCCTATGAACCATGATACCTTTGAATAATTATTTTCTATTGCGATATCCCCAGGCCATGACATAGTGTCTTCAGGCTATGAGGATGATGCCTTCGGACTATGGCACCTTTGGGTAGATATCGATGTTTTAGCCCATGAAATCCAATGACATGATGATGGATCACATAAGAGAAAAGATACATAGCTTATTCTTTCATAATATTGGGGCAATGCTTAGCCCTAGGAAGGCAAAATAGTGCTAGTTTTCAAGTAGCGTAGCATTCGGTATTGGGCAAGAAAAGGAAGAGCTTAACTTTATGCAGTTTGGGAGGCAATCCTTAGCCTCATGCAAGAAGAGCTGACAATGCTTAGTCTCGATGCAAGCAAAGGCAGTGCTTAGCCTTATGCAGTTGAGGAGGCAGGGCTTAGCCTCATGCAAGAAGATGAGACAATGCTTAGTCTTATGTAATAGAAGGCAATGATTAGCCTTATGCAGTTGGGGATCACGGCTTAGCCTCATGCAAGAATAGGAGACAGTACTTAAGTCTCATGCAGTGGAAGGCAGTGCTTAGCCTTATGCAATTGAGGAGAAGACAATGCTTAGTCTCATGCAATGGAAGGCGGTGCTTAGCCTTATGCAATTGGGGAGGCAAGGCTTAGCCTCATGCAAGAAGAGGAGACATGCTTAATCTCATATAGTGGAAGGCAGTGCCTTATGCAATTGGGGAGGCAAGGCTTAACCTCATGCAAGAAGAGGAAACAATGCTTAGTCACATATAATAGAAGGCAGTGCTTAGCCTTATGAAATTGGGGAGGTAGGTCTTAACCTCATAAAAGAAGAGGAGACAATGTTTAGTCTCATGCAGTGGAAGGTAGTGCTTAACCTTATGCAATTGAGGAGGCAGGGCTTAGCCTCATGAAAAATGGAAGGTAGTTCTCAGCCATATGCAATTTAGGAGGCAGGGCTTAGCCTCGTGCAGTGGACAGATAATAAGTAGTGGATAGTATTTTCTTAACTGGAGACATATTTGTGTTTGGCAACCTTGCCATTATAAAGATAGTGATTTTGGTGCGTGTATACTTGTGAATGCTTCTATCATGTTCATTGAGCCTACATCTAAAGAATAATCGTGATTTTTGCAGGGAAGGTTGGTCCGTGCCTTTGTCTGCTTGGTTTTTTTTTACTTTTCTTAAGAGGTGTTGTTTTGAGTTTCCCTGGGTAACATCTAGATTCCATAGAGATAAAGTTCTTTTTTCCGAAAAATATTTATGCGCTTGATAAATAGAGTTATTTGAAAATATATTAATATGTAACATCACGACTTCTTTTTACTAGAATTTTGAGGGTCCCCCTCAAAATTCTTCCCTAGTTTAATAAGCGATTCTTTGTTCGTTCTGTATATGATGAAAATTGATGGATTTTATTCGAAATTTTGAGGGTCCTCCTCAAAATTCTGCCCCTATTACTTAACTAATTCTCTAGTTGTCATGCATATGATGACTTCAGTTGGACTTGCTCCGGAACTTTGAAGTCCTCCTTAAAATTCTACCCGAGCTTTGGGTTGTGGGGAAAATAAAAAATTTACTGTGATGTGACCGAACCCACAGGGCCGCCTATGTATCCCCTCTTAAAGGGGAATCTGGTCAAGCAAAGTTCAGTTAAATGAGATGAAGAAATTTAAACATATTAAATATGGTATCACTTGACTGCGTTCGAATCGATAAGCTTTGGCCAAACTTTTCCGTCCATTTCTGTAAGTATGGGTGCTCCTCCCATTGTGGGAAGATTCGTCTCCACACCAGCTGCCTCGATGTGAGTTGTCTAGGTTTGACCCTTTTGTTTATAGCTCTGGGCATTCTGCTCTGATAAAGTTGACCATGACATACTGCATTCATTCTTTTTCCATCTATAAGAGACAATTGTTAATAGCGACTCCTTATATATTCTGTATAAATATGTTCTGCTTCTTGTATAATTCCCAAAAAAGGAATCTCGACCTCGACGAGAATAACAACTTCAGTACCATAAACTAGCATGTGGGGAGTTGCTCTGGTTAATGTGAGAACCGTGTAAGGAAATTGGTAATTTCTTGTGCCATTGTTTGTGGTTGTCTACCATTTTCCTCTGAATTTTCTTGATGTTTTTATTGGCAGCTTCCATGGTTTGAGGTTTGTATGATGTGGAATTCATATGCTTGATCTTGAAGGTTGAACACATAGCTTTAATTAAAGGCGAAATATATAAATGACCCCTTTAAGTTGTCCTCATCGACCAGACAAACACCTCAACTGACCCATTTACCATTGTGACACTTCAAGTGTCTACTAAGTGTGTCTTGTAAACACGTTGTGCTGACATGGCAAATCAATTGTGTCTCATTAACAATTGAGCGCGTGAGAACTTCAATTATGTTTTTTTCTTTTTCTTTTAAGTTTAAGTTATTTTATGTGTGGTCCACACCACATTTTCTATTTTTTTTATTTCAAATTATTTCCACTTTCATCCCCAAAAATTTCTTCCACCAACGAGCTATCCTCCAGTATCGATAATCCCAACTGCTTAGTAAAGCCCAAGGTTGACCAACAATAACCAGTAAAAAATAAGTCGATTTTACCCTATTGTATCATGTCAAATAATTAAAACTCTGATTGTTATTGAAATAGAGAAAATTTTACTTAATTGGTGAACCGACCCAGATAAAAGGGTACATAGGTTGCAAAATGGATGTTGAAGATCCATTTAATTTACTCGAGGTAGAGCTTCGAATGGATATGAATATATTATTATTGATCTTAATTTTGGGTTTTTGCTTTTGTTATTCGAGAAGACAGCAATGGCTCCTTGCTAATACTTCTCAACCAAAAGTGCAGTTGTTATCTATCTTTTTCTCCTAATAAAATAATGCTTTTGTTCCGTGCTTTCTCAGCTTTCACTCAGGTAGTAGTGGCCAAAAAGGCATGGCTAATCTTTAATAGTCTTTGTTCAGTTTATCATTTAGCTTTGCAGATTGACTTGGAATGAAGCCACAGAGAAACATACATATTGGGTGAGTATGAAAATACTTGAAGTTTTTGTTTCCACACAGTTGTTATGAAAAATCTTATAGCAAACATGTAGAAGAAGAAAAACTGAGAGAAATAAATGGGGAAGGATTATCAGGATGAGGAAAACATGTAGAGAATGAACTTTTCTTTTATATGGAAGATGAAGCTTATGTGAAAAGGGGGAAAATGTTTTTTAGTTTTTTTTTGGATTTTTAATTACATGTGACAATATTTTTGTTTAGAATTACATGTGTCCTTACTTCATTGGCTCATTTGACACGTCACTTGCAAGTGTATCACACGCAAAGTGACTGACTTGGTCGGATGTTTACAAGACACACTTAGTAGACACTTGAAGTGTCAAAATGGTAAATGAGTCAGTTGAGGTGTCTGTCTGGTCGTTGAGGACAACTTAAAGGGGTCATTTATATATTTCGCCTTAATTAAATCACTATTGAGGTTGGCGGCGTTGTTGGTAATGATGGATTCTGGCTCCCCGATTCGGTAAACAATATGATCCCTAACAAATATACAATGACTTTCTTGGTGACATCCTTGTAGGATGTCGCCTCCACCCATATTCGAAGTAGCCTATGGCTACTAGAATGAAACTGTGCCCTTTCGAAGCGGCAGGCTTGATCGGATTGATGACATCCATTCCCTAAGCAAAGAAAGGCCAAGGTGCACTTGGTGCATTGAATTCATTTGGTAGTATCCGTATCATATCTTCATGTACCTAATACTGGTGACACTTTTAGACATACCTGATCCAGTATATTTCCATAGTAATCAAAAAGTATCCTGCTCTTAATATCTTCTTGCCTGGAACGAAACCATTCATGTGCTGCTCGCAAGTTTCAGTATGTATTTCCTCGAGCAGTCTGGAAGCTTCTTTGGTATCAACACACTGTAATAACCCTAGGTCTAGAGTCTTTCTATACAAAATTCCTCCACTTTGGAAGAAAAGATTGGACAATCTCCGGAGCGTGCGTTTCTGAATATGATTTGCATGCACTGGTTATTCTCCTTTTTTCCAAGTATTCCTTTATATTGTGAAACCACGGATTTTTGTATGTTTCTTATTCAACATGAGCACAATAAGTTGGCTGACTATGGATCCTTACTGGAATGGGATCGATGAAATTCTTATCTGAATGTTGTATTATGGAAGACAAGGTAGCCAATGCGTCTACGAACTCGTTCTGGATTCTCGAAACATGTTTGAATTCTATTTTTGTGAACCTATTCATCAACTCTTCCACATGATATAGATATGGTAGTATCTTAGTAATCTTTGTAGTCCATTCTCCTAGAACCTGATGTACTAGAAGATCTGAATCACAAATAACCAACAACTCATGTATATTCATGTCGATGGCCAAATTGAGCCCCATGATGCAAGCCTTATATTCTGCTATATAATTGGTGCACAGAAACCTGAGTTTCACGAATACCGTATAATGTTTACATGTTTCTAACACCAAGACTGCTCCACTGAAAAACAATCTCCAACCGTCATAGGCAGCGGTAATATCTTCTCCTATAAACGATGCTTCTTCATTGGAAAAATACATTTTCAATGGTTTCGTACTCCCCTCCCACAGTATTTTCTACAAGGTGATGAACTAAAGCATGTCCCTTGACCGCGTTGTGAGTCACATAGAAGATATTAAACTCACTTAACAATATCTTTCATTGTGCTAATTTACCTGTAGGCATTGGTTTCTAAAAGATGTATTTCAGGGGATCCATCCTTGATATGAGATATGTACTGTAGGTGCAGAAGTAGTGCCTCAACATCTGAGCTATCAATGTCAGAGCACAGCAAAAGCATTCCAGCAACGAATACCTCGCTCCGTAGGGTGTCAACATCTTACTCAAGTAATATATGGCATGTTCTTTTCTTCCCATCTCATTATGTTGTCCCAAAACACAACCAAAAGCTATATCTAGTACGGACAAATAGAGCATCAAAGGTCTACCAGGTTCTGGTGGGACCAAGACTAGTGGTGTGGACAGATATTCCTTGATTCTGTCGAAAGCTTTTTGGCATTCTTCAGACCATTCTATTGCAGCATCTTTCTTCAGCATCTTGAAAATTGGCTCACAGATCACAGTCGATTGTGCTATGAATCGTCTATGTAATTGAGACGCCCCAAGAAACTCACTACATTTTTCTTACTATTTGGAGGTGGAAAATCTTGTATTGACGATGAAACCTAGCAATTTTCTAGCAGGGACTCTGAAGGCACACTTTGCAGGATTCAGTTTCAGATTGTACCTTCGAAGTCGGTTAAAGAATTTCCTTAAATCTACTATATGATCTGCATTTCTTCTGGATTCGATGATGATGTTATCCACATATACCTCTATTTTTTTGTGAATCATGTCATAAAAAATTGTCGTCATGGCTCATATATGTAGCACCAGCATTCTTCAGGCCAAACAACATCATTTTATAACAATACATTCCCTACGGAGTGATAAAGGCGATTTTCTCAGCATCTTCCTCGTCCATCCAGATCTGATGATACCCCGCAAAGCAATCCACTAAGGATTGGAGTTCATCCTTGGCACAGTTGTCAATCATTATGTGTATATTTGACTATGATGATGGCCAACCAAGTAGGATATTCGACCACTCTGAAAACTTTGGCTTTGATTTGCTTGGTGACTTCGCTGTAGATTTTCAAACTCATATCAGGCTTGAACTTTCTAAGTTTCTAATTTATAGGTGGACACATTGGGTTGGTAGGTAGTTTATGAGCCACTATTGATGTGCTCAAACTAGTCATATTATCATAAGACCATGCAAAAATGTCCTCATACTCCTTTAGGAAACGAGTGTATTCTTCTTTTTTTGATGGTGACAAATGGATACTTATGCGGGTTTCTTTGAACTTTTTAGAATCTCCCAAGTTGACTATTTCAAGTTTTTCCAGGTTAGACTTAGGCTTATTCTCAAAGTTCTCAACTTCTCTGACAATTTCCTCAGGTATCACACCCTCTTCATCTATCTATTCTGAGTCAATATCCTTATGTTGATTTGTCTCATTACATGTCACATCTGTTGGTTCATCAAGATAAGTAATAATAATGATGTAGAGGAAAAATGTAAAAGATAATAATAAATATAAAATAGCAATGCATTAATTAAATTTTGAAAACGGCAAAACAACTACGGCTCGATGGCTCGAAAAATTATTTCAAAACAAAATGCGTCTTAAAACAAAATACTAGAAATATGTTAAATGCTTAAAGTTTCTTGGAAAATAGATAATGCTAATAGTCATGCTACCGAGAAACTCGACGGGCCCAGGATGGGCAGTAGTCCAATTCTTGAGAACGATTCCTTTCTCGATGGTCTGAATGGTGAGGTCTTATTCCTCCTCATTCTTAACTATTGCATTGTAGTCCATATATTCATCATTCAGAAACACATCCCTTAGGCCAGCTAAAGTCTCATCTTCTTAAGATACGCATATCACGTTAGTTTGTTGAAATGTCTAATGCAGATGTGGTATTGGTTGTTCAAGAGGGTAATATGCACTACGCCATGGAAATGACCAATCATCGTACTCCTTCTAGGTGTACTGATACCCAAGTCCAAAGGTGGTACCGTGGTGTTTTGGTTGTATTGACTTAGTGATACCCTAGAAATTCTTACCGACACCTTTACCGGGTTCATACCATATCCATAACAATATGCATTCGATCTCATTACTCCAGCACTTGTCTTTATTTATTGCAGTGATATGCTCAATGTGATGGTGCATTTCTCCACCCAACTTCCTACTATTCTCAACAACTAGAACAACTTTATCGGTGTAAATAGGATTACTTCCGTCTCCATGAATGATCACCTCCTGATTGTTCCATTCAAACTTCACGAGCTTTTGTAGTGTAGAGGTACGACTCTAGTAGCATGTATCCAAGGTCGTGCCAACAAAAAATTGTACGTAGCAGATATGTCCAATACTTGAAATTGAACATCAAACCAAGTCGGACCTATCTGCAAACAATGGTTGCCTTCTCCAATTGTGGCCCTTTGAGACCCATCAAATGCATTCACATTCATACTCTCTGCTCGTATCTCATGAAAATTTGTACCTAACCTTTTCAAAGTAGTCAATGGACAAATGTTGAGGCTCGAACCCCCTGGCGATGAATTTGTCCTCGAACTATACTGTGATGTGTCGTGCCCTATTGTGACTCAGTCCTTTAGGTGGTAGTTTCTCTTCGTTAAAGGTGATCTTGTGGCTCTCAAATACCTGCCTTACCATGTTTTCCATTTCTCCACGAGTGATGTTGTTGAGCACGTAAGCTTTATTCAATACTTTCATTAATGCATTCCTATGTATTTTAGAGTTCTGTAGTAATGACAGAATAGATATCTGAGCAGGGGTTATGTTCAGATTATCAATAACAGAATACTCCCTTGCTTTCTCCTTCCTCTAAAGATCATCTGGGCTGGTCTCAATGATAGGTTGTTTAGGAGCGGATTCTTTACTTGTTCCTCCCAAATGCTCAGGTGTGTAAACCTTACCGGTCCTGGTCATGCCTTGTATGGTGCGTGTATCTTCCATTTTCCCTTTTCCTTTTCTTCTCACCTCTGCATCATAGTCCCATGGTATAGCATTGGAATTAAATAATGGTGTGGGTGCTACTGTCACAGTGAAAACTGTGGTCACTTCCACCTTAAACGGAGATAGTGCGGCTGAGGGTGTTTTAACCTCAAACGGAGTTGGCATGACTTTTTCAACCTCAATTGGTGACTTTATTTTCACTATAATGGGTGTGAGAATGACTGGAGATATTGTGGTTTCATCCCCTTCACGAATGAGTCCAATTGATCTTTTCAGATCCCATTCTTCATCAGTTTCTATCACATTTGCACCACCCCCCGTGATCCCGGAAGGGATTATTGCGCACATTAGGTGCATCCTCTTTTTCTTGTATAACCTTAGTTTCAATTAGCATTTGGATCTTATCCTCCAAAATGCGACATTCATCAATAGTGTATCCCTTCATTCCCGAGTGATAGGCATATGTCTTGTTTGGATTAACCTGCTGGGAAGAGTTTTCCATAGTAATAGTGGGAAAGGGGGTGACAAGGTGTACATAACCAGCAGACTTCAGTCTTTCATAGAGCTAATCAATAGGTTCAGCAATAGGAGTGTATTGTCTGGGTGGTATACGATCCAAATTTGGCCTGAGTTTCTGGTAGTTTTAGCGGGCTAGTGGTGGTGAGTGGTAGTATGCAGCTTGTGTGTTATAAGTATGGTAGTGGTGGCAAGTTGTTGGTATTTGGGAGGTGAAGGATGATATATGGGTGGTGGGGTTTGGCATGAGAGGAGATTTTGGTCCTTGGGCTACCATCACGGCTCCCACCTCTTTCTTTTTGGATATACCTCCTAACTACAAAGCTTTGTTCGTAGCATGTAATGCCTCAAAATTAGTTACCCCTCCGCTCTTGATTCCTTCTTCAATAATTTCCCCCAATTTAATGATGTCAAAGAACTTGTGATTATCGATAACCATTAATCTTCCGTAGTAGTGTGGATCCTGGGCCCGGACAAATAACTTGTTCATCTGCTCTTCTTCCAATGCTGGCCTTACTTTTGAAACTTTTTATTTCCACCGTGTAGCGTACTCGCGGAAAGTCTCCATTACCTTCTTCTTGAGGTTCTAGATATTGAAGACATCTGGTGCATTCTCTGTATTAAACCTAAACCGATCCATGCAATTTGATGCAATGTTTACCCAACTAACCTATTTCTTTGGATTTTGGCTAATGTACCATGATAGGGTGTCTCCAGTGAGTCTCCTCGTGAATAATTTCATATGAATCCTTTCATCCTTTCCAACTCCTAAGAGCTTGTCATAATATGTCCTGAGACGCACCTTTGGGTCACCTGTTCCATCAAATATCTTGAACTTAGGAGGTTTGTAACTCTATGGAAGTTCTATGTCTGACTGAATGCACAATCCTCATAGTTCAATCCCTCAATGCCTTTAACCCCTTCGACTCCTTGGACACGACTTGTGAGCTTCTTAAGTTTCTCTGACATGTTCTTGATAAGCATGTCCTTCTCGGCGAATTCAGGTATGTATAAAGTTTTTTAGGGGTATGGAGTAAGGTTTCCACATATACGTGGTTGCTTTGATGGACTCCAGGTATTTGGGTGTAGTGGTGGTCGTTGGTCGAGTTTTGAGGATCGGGAATAGGTTGGAGTGCATTTTGGGGAGTAAGATAGGTAGTGGTTTGTGGATACTGGGTTGGCTGATGATGATATTGTAGAGGAGTTGGTACTGGTGGAGGATTGGGATTTTAAGGTGGTATGGCATATAGGTGAGGTGCAGGAGGATTTTATGGATGATTGTTCGGCGTATTTTGGGGAGGTGCTAGGTTTTTAATGTTCTGTTTGTTAATGTCGGAGACGTTAAAAGTGAGGGAGAGGTTTGCCAAGTTTCGGACCTACTCAAGTTCCCCCTATAACTCTAGTATCTTTTTCTCCAGTCGCAAAACCAAGTCATTTGGTGCTGGAGTGCTTCGACCATCTAAAGTTTCAGTATTGTGTTTTCTGATATTGCCTGTATCATCCATTCTGGTCTTTCCTTTGCTTTTAGGATCACTTGGAGGAGGAGGTGGTGAAGTACCTCTTGATCTGGTATGATATGCTGATGATGATAGTATGCACAAACCAACTTCAGGGGATGTGAATAAAAAAATCAAAAAAAGAAGAAAACAAAAAGGTAAACAAGTCCATGAGGAGTATTAAAAGGTTGTTTGTAATATTTAAATACATATTGTGGAATTATAAATTCGCGTCCTAACTTGGGGACCTCATTGTGCCCGAGGTAGCCTAAGCGACATATAGTTTTGGAGAAAAACTGATGCCAATAACTGCGTCATTTCATTAATGTTAAAAATAAAACAAATTTCTAATAAAAATGACAATAACAATAAAAAGTCACTAATGTCATGTGCCTTATTACAACTAAAGCATAAATGAGTATAGAAAGCGAATAAAATATTATTTCTAAACTATTTTGTCCTAGAAGGACCTTCTCCATGCTTGGCCTTCTTTGCTCCATCGATCAAGTTTCCATGATAGCGCATGTCCAGCAGTAGATACACCCTTGCTAGGAGACGTCCTTCATTTCCATCCATGTTTTGGCTACCTGTAACCCTGTTTTTCATCTTCCCTTCCCGCTCCATCAATCCCTCCTCTAAATGCTCCAACCTTTCTGTTGATTTAGTGGCAATTTCTCTCCTTTCATTGATTGCTTCCATGTCCTCTTTGTGCTATTCTAAATGTCTAGCCTCAAATTTAAAAATCCTTTTGTCTAACCTCCTATATTTGACTTACGCCTCGGTAGCGTCGTCTATGACCCTATTTCCCAAATCAATCCCTAGCTTGACTTCTCCTGCTAGGTCATTGACTAATCGCGATGGATAAAAGTGCACATGGCTAGCATGGTATCGATCTGCTCGATGGTATCCTTTTCTACCATGACCTTTAGATGCCATATGCGATGTGCCTTGTACTTGAATGGAATAACTTCACCTTGGAAATCTGCTTTGTAGTGAACCATCTTGGAGACTTGGGGTAAGACTTATTTCCTCCAAGCCTGTCTTATAGCTCTGATAGAGCAAAATAATAGATACCCCTCAACCCAATCAGCACTAAATGAGGTACATCTCTTGACCTGATGATAAACCCGCTGGTATGGAACCACTCGAACATCCAATATACCTTGTCGTCCATTAAATTGCTAAAGAAGTGCACCCAATCCATAGTAATTTCGAGTTGTGAAAACCTATCTGGGATAAATTCATTCTTTTTGGATGGTGAAAAGCTATGTGGACATTTTATGGTCGCCATAGAAATTCTAGCGGTACTGTCCTCTTTGAAGATGCTCCGGTAAACAAATTAGCAGTAATAAATTGCTACATATTAAATGCCTAAATCCCTTCGTGCGGCGATCTAAAGCTCGGTATATTTCTTCCACAATCATTAGGACAATAGTATTAATCTGTCCCTGAATTCCTTCCATTAGGGCCTTAGTAACCATAGTTGAACAGGTATGAATCCTTTCTCATTGCATTGGGAATACCAACATCCCCAGAAAATAGACAATGAACACAAAAATTCGACGATGGGTCCAACCCAATGAAAAAATAGAAAACTCATCATGGTAAAGGCGGTAGGATTTACTATGTCCATAAACTGCGTAGAGGAAGTCAAACGGTATGTAAGACTTCTTTAACCAGACTAACTCATCATTCTTTATAAAATATATCATTTTTAGAAACCCTCGGGAAGTGCCATTCTCAGGTACCAATAGACCAGAGCTATCCCAAGGAAGTCCAGCAAAGCCCCATATTTCCTCTAGAATGGGAGTCATCTCTATATCCCCGAAACGGAAAACAACCCTCTTTTTATCCAAAAACATAGTAGCGGCTTCGATCAATACATTATTCTGTTAAATGTCTAGTAGAGAAGGCAAATTCCCAAGAACTCTTTTCACATGGTTTTTGTCACTTGATGCGAGATTTTCCCACCAATCTAGTAGCAAGGCTGAATATTCTGAACCATGCCGAACTAGGGGACCTCATGCCTTATTTTTGCAAAACAGATAAAGTTAGCCCTTGCCTCCCTCCAGATTCAATTATTTACACGTTAATGATCAACACATTGGCATGTTTTTCTCCAAATAATGCACAGATCGTGATTATGTCCCTTGGGATTATAGAAATCCGGACGGACTTCTGACAAGATTTGTCTTAGTGAGTTATTGTGCATACATCGTTTTAACTCATACTAGGTTTGAACATGATTCATGCACAATGGATTTTAGGATTTTGTTTCTAGAAGAGCCTAGACTGGTACCCTGAAGCGGATAACCTGAGAGGAATAGGTATGGAACCATCGATTGCACCGCTGATCGACTACTTATACTGCAAATAAGCCTTTTAAAATTTAAAGGGTGATTTTAGGAAGAGCACGGACACTCATCAAGTGTTGCTATGGTATTAATACGCACAAGTGGAATATGATGTGGAGCACGATTTATATAAAAATTAGATAACAATTTGTGATGTATTTTCACACATTAAAAATAAATAATGTACTGAATGAACGTAAAGACATAAAATAAAGGAAAATAAGGAAGAAGTTAGTTAGCATATTGAAATAATTTTAATAAAGAAAATAAAGGTGTAAGAGTTGAGGAGAGATATTATATAGCAAAATTAAAAGTTTGGATCAAGTGAACATGATTATGAAGTAAGGGGAAGCGCGTGTTACAATCAAATTAAATAAGAGTCGCATATTAGTTTAGATAAAAGGGAAAATAGGGAAGAGGATGTGCATGTAGTAAATAAAAGGTAAATTGGGCGCGGGATATCCAATTAACAGCAAAATAACAAAGCCACACTTATCAAATAAGACTAATTCACAAATATCAAGTTCATAATTGTAAGAGCCTAAAAATTCCCCAGCAAAGTTGCCATGTTGTCGTGCCCTTTTTTTCTTGCAAAATCGTGACAACTCTTTTAAGGAATGATTCTAAAAGAGAGAGTCACCACCTAACGGATTAAGGTGCGTTAGGGCACCTATTTACAGATAACTCCATTTAACTGGTTTACGTCACCAAATATCTGGTAAGGGCTCGAACTCACCTCGAATAGAAGGTGTTAGGAACTCTTCGAGGTCCACAACTGTAACGACTCGACCGGCCATTTTGAGCCCTAGCACGTCATTCAACAGTCTGAGGCCATGAGCAGCTTCATTTTCGGTATTGTGACTTGTACGTGTGGCCGGATTTGAATTTCGGGAAGTCTAGAGTTGATTTGGAAGGAGAACTCTTGTTTCGGAAGCTTAAAGTTGAAAGAATGAACAAGTATTGGTATTTTGAGTAAACGACCTCGGAATCGGGATTTGAAGGTTCCATAAGGTTCGTATTATGATTTCGAACTTCGGCGTATGCTCGGTTCGAGTTTTGGATAACCAGGGAGCGTTTTGGCGCCTGTTGTGGAAGTTAACATTTTAGAAGAAATTTGATAAGTTTGGATAGAAGTGCATTTCAGTATTATCGATGTCTGTTTGGGATTTCGAGACTGTAAATAGCTCCATATGGTGATTTTGGAGTTGGGGACACGATCGTAAGTGAATTCGGAGGTCCGTAGGTCATTTTGGAGCCATTTAGCTAAAGATATAAATTTGAAGGTCATTTTGGTGGACTTTTTGATATCGGGGTCGGAATATGATTCCGAAAGTCAGAGTAGGTCCGTAATGTCAAATATGACTTGTGCGCAAAATTTGAGGTCAATCGGACGTGATTTGATAGGTTTAAGCATCAAAAATAGAAGTTTGAAGTTCTAAAGTTCATAAAGTATTAATTGGGGTGTAATTCATGATTTTTGTGTTGTTTGATGTAATTTGAGGCCTCGAGCAAGTCCGAAACGTGTTTTAGAATTGGTTGGTAAGTTTGGTTGAGGTCCCGGGGGCCTCAGGTGGATTACGGATGGTTAACGGATCGAATTTGGAATTTGGAAGAGGGCTAAAGGATTTGGTTGCTAGTATTTTCGCTTCTGCGGTAGGCTAGCCGCATAAGCGGAAATGGTGCCGCAGAAGCAGATTTGAATAAGAAGAGAAGGGACCGCATATGCGGTCAAGTTTCCATATATGCGGGACCGCACCTGCGGTAGAGGGGTCGCAGATGCGGAATGAGTGGCAGCTCGAGCGGACAGCAGATGCGGTCAATGTTCCGCAGAAGCGGGACCGCTTCTACGGATGTGCTGTCGTAGAAGTGAGATTGGGGTGGCCAAAGGAGGACCGCATATGCGGTATTTGGACCGCACCTGCGGAACCGCAGAAGCAGTCGTTGGACCGCAGGTGCAAAAAATGCTGGGACAGAATGATTTATTTAAAATCGGGATTTTTGCCATTTCTTCACTCATTGTCTTGGCTTGGCGATTTTTGGGAAGCTTCAAGAGAGGGTTTTCATCATCAATGATAAGGTAAATTATCCCCACCTATTTTGAGTTAAATACACAAATTATATATGGATTTGAGCGTTTAAATTAGTATAAATTTGGGGTTTGGTAGAAAGACCTAAAAATTATATTCTTGAAATTTAGCCTCTATATTGAGTATGGAATTTAGTGTAAATTATATATTTGAGTTCCTAAGGTCATGGGTAATCTTTATCTTTGAAAAATTTTGGAATTCGGGCATGTGGGCCCGTGGGCATTTTTGTCAACTTTTCGATCGGAGTTAGAATTTGCTATAAATTATATTGTAATGAATAATTGAGCATAAATTAATGGATTTGCGTAACCATTGGATAGCTTTGGAGAATGGTGCATCCATTAGAGTCTTCGGAAGGGCATGGAATGCTGGTTTGGATCTTCGGAGCAAGGTGAGTATCCTTTCTAACCTTGTAAGAGGGAATTGTCCCTATAGGTGAAATAATTAATTATGTGCTCCTATTTGTGGGGGCTACGTATGCACAAGGTGATGAGAGTCTGTGCGTAGCTACTATTATGCTATTGTCCGGGTAGTTACGACCCAAAAGCATGTTATACTTGGAATATTTATGAACCCATTGATAGCTTGAATTGCTTAAATCAAATTGAATTAGTAAGCGAATTTCTAAATGGATTAAACTTCATTTCTTAAAAATTGTTAAAGGAAAATTGATTTTATTTGGATAATTATTCCCCGATAAATTCCTAATTGGTTATTTGAGCATGTATATTATGTGTACCTGCATCGCATGGATGATTCACGAGCAGGGTGATTGTTTATTTTATACTGATTGTGTCGCATGGGTAGATTCGCGAACGGGGTAATAGATGCATATATGGTTCGTGTCGTTCGACCCTCGGCAGTGCACAGTTTACATTCCAGTTGGATCGGGCAGTCGCCTCGGTGTGATTTGCGCATGTTATTTGTCGCTTGAGAATTTTAAATGTGAAATTGGCCTTTCGTGGCTTGATATAAATTGATAAGATAATAAAGAATAAATCTTGAAAGCCCTTGATTATTTGTTGAAGGTGTTTACCTATTTTCTGGCTTCGTGAATTAGAACTACAATATGAATCCATGATTTTCCTCACATTTCTTGAATATTGTTAATTGACCTCTAGTAAGTGTCGAAGATGACCATCTCTGTAATGACCCGGCCGGTCGTTTTTGAAATTTACGTCCCGATCCCCCATAAACTGCTTTCCCTAAGTTCATTTCTGCTATTTTGGTTTGTCGGACGTTCGGTATTAGGATTTGGAGTGTTTTGGGACACTTAGTCCCTAAATGAGAGCTTAAGAGTGGAAAAATGGCCCGTATTCGGAACAGTGTGAAGACGACGTCAGAATGGAAATCTGATGGTTCCGTTAGATCTGTTACGTGATTTCGGGGTTGGGAGCGTGTTCGGAATGTTATTTGGAGGTCCGTAGCTCATTTAGGCTTGAAATGCCGAAGTTTAAATTTTTGAAGTTTCCGGTCCGATAGTGAGTTTTTGATCTGACGGTTGGATTTGAAATCTGGAAGTTGTTGTAGCTCCGTCATGTCATTTGGGATGTGTGTGAAAATTTCAGGTCATTCGGACGAGGTTTGGTTAGGTTTTTAATCGAAAGCGTATTTGGTTAGAATTTGAAGTTCTTAGGCTTGAATCCTTGATTTAATCGGGTTTCCGGTGTTGTTTGAGGTGTTTTGAGGATTGGTGCAAGTTCGAATAAGGTATTAGGTGGTATTGGTGCTTTCGGTTGGAGTCCCAGGGGTCCCGGGATGATTTTGGATGCCCAATGGGCAAAGTTTGGAGTTAGAAGGAAAACGTTGCAGCAGGCTTCTGGTATTTTCGCTTCTGCAGTCCTGGAGCCGCAGAAGTGGAGCTGCATAAGCGGCTTCTTCACCATATAAGCGGAGCCGTATAAGCGGCCATTTCTTCGCATAAGCAGAATTTTCGCCATCCCAGGAGAACCGCAGAAGCGGTCTCCTTCCCGCATAAGCGGAACTGCAGATGCGGTATTTAGTCTGCAGAAGTGGTCCCTGCCCTCTTAAGTTGAACCGCAAAATCGGTTACTCCCACCGCAGAAGCGGGACCGCAGAAGCGGTCCCTGGGCCACAAAAGCGGAAATCAAAGGACTAAAAAAGGGTTAATCCGAGGGTTTATTTCAAAGTTAGAAAACTCAATTGAGGGCTCGGGAGAAGGCGATTTTGAAGAGAATATCATTGGGTAATGTTGCTTTGATCCTTTCAAGTTATATTCCATCATTTCCTAGCTAAATCAACTATTAGAATTCAAATTCAAGGTCTAAATTTGAGAAAAATGGGTGAAACTTCTTAGGCTTAATTTGTAATTTTGAGTGGGCATTTGACCTCCGATTTGGGATATTTTTAAATGGTTAGAATAGTGAGAGTACGAGGGTTCTGAAAATGTGAAAATTATTCGATTCCGTGATGTGGGCTGGAGGGGGCATTTTGGTCATTTTACCTATTTTTGCGCCCCAACTTTAATTTCAATAGTGGAATCAGTTGTTTACAATGTTATTTACGATTTGTAATTGAATTGAATAGATTTGGGCATTTGGAGTCTGATACTCGTGGCAAGGGCATCGTTCCCTAGTTGATTTCGCACCGGTTCGAGGTAAGTGGCTTGCCTAACCTTGTGTGGGGGACTTCGTCCCTTAGGATGTGATAATTGGTAATTGAATGCCTTGTACGTGAGGTGATGAGCGCGTACTTGAGAAAATTGTTGAAACCCGGATTTTTACTTAAATACTTTATTTGGATTCTTTTTCATATTTGCCTTACTTTACTTGCTTTTATCGCCTGTGCTAGCGTAGAAGAGCATGTTTAATTGATCCAAGCTGTTTATTTGTTTAAATTGTCTTAACTGTGATTACATGGAGCATGTTAGGTCAGTATTATTTGATGCCTTGTATTGTTGTACTTAAATTTCTGAATATTTCACTGATGTTGGTTGCGCATTTACATTGGGACTACGGATGCGGGATTCCGGGAGTTCCCCCTTATTTGTTTACTTTGGGACTACGAGTTTGATTCCCGGGAGATCCCCCTGCATTTTACTTTGGGACTACGGGTTTGATTCCCGGGAGATCCCCCTGCATTTTACTTTGGGACTACGGGACGGTATCCCGGGAGATCCCCCTGCATTTTACTTTGGGACTACGGGACGGTATTCCGGGAGACCCCCCTGCACTTTTTTTTTGGGACTACGGCACGGTATCCCGGGAGGTCCCCCTGCGCACTGATGATTGGCCTACGGGACGGTATCCCGGGAGATCCTTTGATATTGATATGACATTTGGACTACGGGATGGTATCTTGGGAGTTTCATTGGACAGTTGAGAAAAAGGGCTACAGGATGGTATCCTGGGAGACCCTCGTCGGTATTCTTGAAATTTAGCTGTATGTACTCTATGTTTCTGTTTGGTCTTGTAGCACTGTATTTCGTTGAACTGTCTTATCACACCGTTGTGTTCATTAGCTTTCATCAGACTTCAATACTGTTAATGTTTTGTTGTTATATTATTTTTGCCTCAGTAGGGCCCTGGCCTTTCCTCGTCACTACCCAACCGAGGTTAGGCTTGGCACTTACTGAGTACCGCTATGGTGTACTCATGCCTCTTCTGCGCATGTTTTTCATGTGTAGATCTAGGTACCTCTACGCAGGCGCACTATCAGTAGCTGCAGGGAGCATTTCGGAGACTTGAGCTATATCTATCGCGTCCGCAGACCGGGGAGTCTCCCTCTCACTCTACCCTTTAGTTAGCTAGATGTTATTCTCTTCTTCCTTGTTATAGAATTTCTGGATGATTAGAGCAGTGTTATGTATTATTCTTAGCCTGTGTTTCCCGTGGGTTTCCGGGTCTTTGGGATGGTTCTAGAATTTAAAGTATTAAAGTGTATGTGCCAGGCGGCAACCGTATACATTACTCATGTTATTTAGCTTTTGAATATAAATTTTGCAAATGTTGTTACTTCCACAATGTGTTAGTCTTACCTGGTCGTGAAGACTAGGTGTCGTCATGACGTGTTCACAATTGGTGAACTAGGGTCGTGACAATCTCGTCTCTACTTATTCGAGATTAGGCAAGATACTCATTGAGTACACATTGTTTATGTACTCATACTACACTTCTGTGCTTTTTTGTTGCACATGTATAGGTATCTCTAGCAGCCTACTGGGCGTAGCAACACGGATGATTCTGGGACTTGGTGAGTTGTATTATTCGAGACGACCTGCAACTAGACGTCTGTACTTATCTTCAGGAGGCTGCAAGACTGTTAGGAGTACTTCCCTTCTTGATTCCTTATCGTGCGATTTGATTTCATGTGAGGCTTATGCCTTTGTTTCTTTCTACTCAATCTTATGTGACGCGAAGCGCCTGTTATAAATCGAGATTTGAAGAACCGTAATAGCACTATAGATGTGATACGGGATGTTTCTCCCTGTGTAGTTGACTGGATTATTATCGTCACCTTATGGAAGGATATTCTAATGTTTTAGGTCAATGATGGTACTTTCGAGAGCTCTGAGGTTAGGCACACGTTGCCATGATGCTTATGAATGAATGTTGCGCAGTAGTGATATGATGGGAGGATGTTAGGCCATGTGTCATGGTAGTGAATGACTTGAAGGGGGTTTACTCAGTGCATAATCAAGAGATTCAGTATTTTATTCCTGGGAGGGGAAAGACAATTGAACTAGGGATGGTCAGATATGGACTGGTGAAAGCAATGAGACTTGGTATTTGCAAGCGTTGTAGAGTTTCCTTCTATGATGGGATGTCGTTGTCCTAATTGAACGTATTAAGTTTGTTGGTGCTATGATCTACTACAATTATCCTTTGGGGCTAGATATTGTGAGATAGAATTGGAGGCACAACTATCAGATATCACAGGATACGATGGTTTAGGATTGAATCAGTATTTCAAATGTTTGACAGTTCGGTAAAAATGACCTTCAGAAAGGTTTAAAGTTAGCAGCAATTGAGGGTTCAAGTGCCACGAAGTTAGATTTTATTTAAGGCAGCCACTGAATGCCAAAAGACGAGGAAGGACATGTATGAAGGGTCAGGCGGAGTTTTAAACTTCTAAAAGGCCAGGCTTAGGGAGCGTAGGCCGAGCAGTTGATTAGAGAAGTGAGTTTGCCCAAAGTGGGAGAGCAGCGGAGCTGCATAGGGGCTTGGTAATAAGATGACTATGTGCCTTAAGGAGAGTCTGGAATGATTTGAGAATATTGGTGCTTGGTTATTGGGGTCTACGAATCTAATTTGAAGTAGGGATTCTTGTGCGGCCAGAGATTTAGTATAATGGAAAGGAGCCGCTTAAATGAAGAAGGATGCAGCATAACTTTGAATTGGAAGGATGTTGTCGTGCATTTAAATGATGTCCACGGGGGGTAACTGGACCTGTGTAGTTGGGGAGTGACCTCAAACTCAGGATGGGTTATTGACGTCGAAGTGATTGTACCCCGTGTAGCGGCGTTGGAAGATGCTGGGGAGAGCCTTCTATAGGTGGGTTACCCAAGTGAGCAGGTTAGCAGTCGCGTGGTTAGTGAGGCATCTGCGAAGAATTTTATCAGTTATGTAGCAAAGAGATCGGTCGTGCGAATGCAGTGGGTGAATCAGAGTATAAAATAATGGGGCTTTGCGGAAGGAATCCGAGGATTTATGCGGTTGATCGCGCAAGGTTATATCAATGAAAGCTAGGAATCTTGGTGAATTCTAGAGTTGTGAGATAATGGCTTTAAGCTAAGTGGGAGAGTCCCACCGCTTATGATTGGATCGCATGGTTAACTACTCGCGGGATTTTTGGCTATTAGCATATCGATTGGCTATCTCAACTACGGGAAAAGAACATAAGTGGTGATTTGAGCAAAGGAAATATTAAAGGTATGCTATCGTTGGCCTTATTGGCCCATGTTCAGATTTAGGGAGTGATTCTGTCGGGTGCTCCGTCGAGAGGGTATGCTTGTGTTAGAAGAATCATAAAGTTAATTATATTCCGGCAAAGTCAGAGCGGGCGGCTCTCAACAGTGGTCCTAGTGAAATACAAAAGATAAAGTGTGGTACCAAATGATTTCGAGCCTATAAGTACAGTTAAGAATCAAGCTTTGTAGCAGCTTATGAGAAGGTGCCCGGAATGTTCTATGATATTTTGACTTGCGGTGTAGCACTTGAGAGATATGAAATGGTTCATGGGATTTGAGGCAGCATGGTCTCGTGGTTCAAGGTCACTCGGGATAAGTGCAGATGGAGTAGGTTATGTGTTGGATAGAGGTGGTATTATCTCCAAGGCAATCAAGGATAAATTAGAAAAAAAGTAGATTTATTGGCCATAGTTGAATTGGTCATATTGGTGGTATAGATCAGCTCTTTTAGCATGATTAGGTTATGCAAGTGATCTGTAGCGATGCGTATCAGGCTTGTCAGCCACCGTAATTGATGTTATTCAGAAGCATTCTGCTGTTATGACTTGTTATGTGGAAGCAGATTCCGGAAGGGCTATTGTTGTTATGGCTTGAAAGATATGAAATGTTTGCATATTCTACGGTTATGAGAATTTACCTGTGCGTTGATATGTTCCTCCTGAAGTGAGCTAAGTGAAAAGCTTTTATGTGATGAAGTGTTGACCAATTAGCAGTTTTGGGTTATGATAAGGGTCATGTTCTATCGTACATTGGCATATTGGGTGCAGTGACTAGTATGGGATTTGAAGTGAAAGGAATCAAGGTTGCAGTTCGGTGCCGACAAGGATGTCACGAACTCAGATAAGCACGAAAGGAGTTTCGATGTTAAAGTAAGTTGGTATTGTTTTTTTTGTCACCGGAGATTGGTGTATTGTAAGAAGGGCCTGTATCATGGTTAATAATTCTTGAACGCTTTTCAGCATTAGTGTAACCGATGGGTTAGAGGTAAGACATAGTTAATTGTTACGGTGGGTTGTGGGAGTGTGTCCCATAGGAGGATTGTATAAATGTCGCATGTAGTCACTTGATTGATTAAAGATTCAAACCAAGTATGAATAATTGTGATGAAATCGATAAATTGAGAATATATGCCTGAAGGGCATTCAGTTACTTAATGGTGGACTGTGGATGAGTACTCCGGTTATGACGGTCGTTCTTGTGTGTTGTGAGAAGAAGGAGATTATTATGGATATTGGAAAGGTTATTAGAATTGGCTTAAGGTCGATATATGGGTTCAAATGTGAATATGGGCCCTATATCAGGCCAAACGTGTTCATTTCAGTAATGCGCTCCTTATGGAGGAGTAGATAGGGTGTTATCTCGTTGTCAGATATTTCATGTAATGATGTATTGCGCCGTGTGAGTTGTGAGATGGCTTGGGGAATTGCTTATATATTGAGGATCCGCGTAGAGATGAAGTTATATGAGCAGGATGACTTTTGAGATTTCAAATCGTATATCGCACCTCAGTTGTGCTTGAGTTTTTGTGGCTTCTGGCGCTATATGTCTCCCCATGGATGGAATTATGCACTTAGTGCGCTTGTGATCAATATTCGAAATACTATTGAAAAGAGCAATCTAGCTTGGTGTGTATCTCCTTATGTGCGTTTTATGGACGGATCTGGTAGTACACTGCCACGGTTATGATGTTAGGATCAGGTTGCGCGCCGCAACAGTGCGAAGCTGAGTACAGTTCCCCCTATCTGTTTCTATGTGTTTTGTTTCCTATTTTTATGAGGAAACCTCATGTTAGCTGTGTGCGCGTGTCGCATGTATGATTCACGAGCGGGGTATTTGTTTAATTATGTCGACCGCATTGCATGTATGATTCGCGAGCGGGGAAATTAGATTTCCTTTCCAAAGTTCATTTTCACTGTGTCGTGTTCGAATTGGTAGCCTATTGGCACATTGTGGCATCATATGAGCCTTCTGATTATGTCCGGGGTGGCTTACTGCCTGAGCAGTTCGTACTGGGTGAGACGAGATCATTTAATTCGAGATCACTGTAATCTGAGTATATGTGGCATATTAAGGAGCTAAGACCATTGTTTGATTCAGAATGAGGTGATAGTTCTTGCAAGGAGTATAGACCTAATGAACTGTTGATTCAGCAATTAGTTATGAAATTCTATGCATATCTTCCGTCATGGCGATATTGTGAGAGTTAGAGTAAGATCTATGCATACCATGAGGTATGTTGTGAGCATCAGAGTCATGGAAATTCGACTAATTTGATCAGAGGATGTTGTTGTTGTCCTATAAGTAAAATGGTGCAAGGTGTGAATTCAGCAAAGTTATGTAGTCATGTTTGGGTACAGCATGTAGTTATTGATATGATGAGAGCATGTTGGAAACAAGCCTAGCATTGAGTTCCGGATGTTGGAATGGGACTTTAAGGCATATCTACTTGAATCAAAGAGAATATCTTAAGAATTGATCGAGCTAATGTGCTCAACTGGGTTGTGGTAGCACGGGAAGGTGCATGAGAAGTTTAACAGCGATTTCACACCACTCCAGTGTAGTTATCAGCATGTTTGAGGACGAACGTATGTTTAAGTGGGAGAGAATATAACAACCCGACCGGTTGTTTTGAGCCCTAGTGCGTCATTTAACAGTCTGAAGCCATGAGCAGCTTCATTTCAGGTATTGTGACTTGTACGTGTGGTCGGACTTGGATTTCAGGAAGTCCAGATTTGATTTGGAAGGAGAACTCTTGTTTCGGAAGCTTAAAGTTGAAAGAATAAACTAGGATTGGAATTTTAAGTAAACGACCTCAGAATCGGGATTTGAAGGTTCCAGCAGGTTCGTATGATGATTTCGGACTTGGGCATATGCCCGGTTCGGGTTTTGGATAATGCGGGACGTTTTGGCGCCTGTTGTGGAAGTTAACATTTTATAAGAAATTTCATAAGTTTGGCTAGAAGTGCATTTCAATATTATCGAGGTGTGTTTGGGATTCCTAGACTGTGAATAGCTCCGCATGGTGATTCTGGAATTAGGGGCATGATCGGAAGTGAATTCGGAGGTCCGTAGGTCATTTCGGAGCCATTTAGCTAAAGATAGAAATTTGAAGGTCATTTTGGTGGACTTTTTGATATCGGGGTCGGAATCTGATTCCGAAAGTTGGAGTAGGTCCGTAATGTCAAATATGACTTGTGAAAAATTTGAGGTCAATCGGACGTGATTAGATAGGTTTAAGCATCGGAAATAGAAGTTTGAAGTTCTAAAGTTCATAAAGTTTGAATTGGAGTGTAATTTGTGATTTTCGTGTTGTTTGATGTGATTTGAGGCCTCGAGCAAGTCGTAACATGTTTTAGGATTGGTTGGTAAGTTTGGTTGAGGTCCCGGGGGCCTCGGGTGGATTTCGGATGGTTAACGGATCGAATTTGGAATTTGAAAGAGGGCTGAAGGATCTGGTTGCTAGTATTTTTGCTTCTGCGGTGGGCCAGCTGCAGAAGCGGCCCCTTAGAAGCGGATTTGCCTAAGAAGAGAAGGGACCGCATATGCGATCATGTTTCCGCGGATGCAGGACCGCACCTGTGGTAGAGGGGTCGCAGATGCGGAATGAGGGGCAGTTGGAGCGGACCGTAGATGCGGTCAGTGTTCCGCAGAAACGGGACCACATCTGCGAAGGTGCTGTCGCAGAAGCGACATTGGAGTGGCCAAGGGAGAACCGCATATGCGGTATTTGGACCGCACCTGCAGAACCGCAGAAGCGGTCGTTGGACCGCAGGTGCGAAAAATGCTGGGACAGAATGATTTGTTTAAAATCGGGATTTTTGCCATTTCTTCACTTATTTTCTTAGCTTGGGCGATTTTTTGGGAGATTCAAGAGAGGTTTTTCATCATCAATGATAAGGTAAGTTATCCCCACCTATTTTGAGTTAAATACACCAATTATGTATGGATTTGAGCATTTAAATTACTAGAAATTTGGTGTTTGGTAGAAAGACCTAGAAATTATATTCTTGGAATTTAGCCACTATATTGAGTATGGAATTTAGTGAAAATTATATATTTGAGTTCCTAAGCTCATGGGTAATGTTTATCTTCGAAATATTTTGGAATCCGGGCACGTGGGCCTGAGAGTATTTTTGTCAACTTTTCGATCAGAGTTAGGAATTTGCTATAAATTAGATTGTAATGAATAATTGAGCATAAATTAATGGGTTTGCGTAACCATTGGCTATTTTTTGAGTGTGGTGCATCAATTAGAGTCTTCGGAATGGCGTGGAATGCCGGTTTGGATCTTCGGAGCAAGGTGAATCTTCTTTCTAACCTTGTAACAGGGAATTGTCCCTATAGGTGAAATAATTGATTATGTATTTATGGGGCCTACGTATGCACGAGGTGACAAGAGTCCCTGCGTAACTACTGTTATGTTATTGTCCGGGAAGTTAGGACCTAAAAGCATGTTATACTTGGAATATTTATGAACCCATTGATAGCTTGAATTTCTTAAATCAAATTGAATTAGTAAGCGAATTTCTAAAAGGATTAAACTTCATTTCTTAAAAATTGTTAAAGGAAAATTGATTTTATTTGGATAATTATTCCCCGATAAATTCCCAATTGGCTATTTGAGCAAGTATATTATGTGTACCTGCGTCGCATGGATGATTCGCGAGTAGGGTGATTATTTATTTTATGTTGACCGCGTCGCATGGATAGATTCGCGAGCAGGGTAATAGATGCATCTATGGTTCGTGCCGTTTGACCCTCGGCAATGAACAGTTTACATTCCTGTTGGATCGAGTCGTCGCCTTGGTGTGATTTGCGCAAGTTATTTGTCGTTTGAGAATTTTAAATGTGAAATTGGCCCTTCGTGGATTGATATAAATTTATTAGATAATAAAGAATAAACCTTGAAAGCCTTTGATTATTTGTTGAAGGTGTTTACCTGTTTTCTGGCTTCGTGAATTAAAACTACTATATGAATCCATGATTTTTCTTACATTTCTAGGATATTGTTAATTGACCTCTAGTGAGTGTCGAAGTTGACCATCTCGTCTCTACTTCTTCAAGATTAGGCGGGATACTCATTGAGTACACATTGTTTACGTACTCATAATACACTTCTGTGCTTTTTTGTTGCACATGTATATGTATCTCTAGCAGCCTACTGGGCATAGCAACGCGGATGATTTTGGGACTTGGTGAGTTGCATTATTCGAGACGACCCGCAACTAGTATAGTCCCTTTCAGCATATTGTACGTATTTCCTGTCCATTATATTTCGTACGGATGTTGTATTTTATTTTTCGTAACAGTAGAAGCTCATGCACTTGTGACACCGGGTTCCGGGAAGGTTTTCGAAAGATGTGTACTAATAGTTATTACTTAATTTTAATTGAAGTAGAGATTGTTTTAATTATGAAAATGTAAGGAAAAATCCTAGATTTTCAAAGGTAATTAAAAAGAGAATTTAATTGATTATTTAGTTGGCTTGCCTGATAGCGGTATCCGGCGCCACTACGACCCTCAGTAAATTTTGGATCATGACAACAACTGTAGGTCCCGGCAATACTCAATTACATTAATTAGTCTATGTGATAAAAGATAAGGAAACAAAGGAATTTGGGGAGTTCATTATCAAACACAAATAGTTGAAGAAAGACAAGGTGGGGGCCTAAAAATCCTAAAGGATTACCCCTTGCAAACATAAATAATACTTTGTAACTCCCTCAAGATGGGGTTACTCAAATTATTCAACGGGCATAGACTATCATCTCCTGATGCCCGATCACTATATTTAAGTTGTTATGTAAAGCGTACTAGTTGATTCAAAACTGTACCTTATGCGTGTACTAATCGTCCCATGCCTATGGTCTAGGGAGCATTTAAACATATATTTTGGGATGGTTGTAGACTTAACTTACGTTACTCAAATTGATAAAACTAGGCAAAATACAAAAACAAATTGGACTTTCATGTAAAGGCAAATAAGGGCTCAAGTTAGCCTCCACACTTAGGTAGCAAATGCACACAAAAAATTAGGCGTTTGACAGTTTTATCACTTAAAGTCGTTAGGTTCTATAGACATGATTTCTATGTGATTGACTCAGTATTCCGCAGTGATAAGCAACAAGAGATATTAAAAATTACTCAGTTGTTCCTAGAGGCATGCTTTCTGATGGCATTTAACGAGACACTGTTTTAAAGCCTAAATTTAGTTTTTAACAAGATGGTGAACACCCTATAGACATGATTCCTACCCTTGATGATTAAAACTAGTTTTAGTTCCAATAGGCAAGCTTTCCAAAGATGCAGAATTGTAGAATGTAAATGACCCTATGATCATGATGCCTAGTGAATATGCTGTAATGAAAATCAAACTTTGGTTACTTTTATTTCCTATAGGCGTGGTATCTAACATGTAAAATTAGAATAAGCTAGACGAATTAAACACCTATAGGCACATAATTAGCGGAACATATTTCAGCAAGGTAAATACCCATAGGCGGGTTCTCGAATGCACAATAGCAGAATGAGCAAAGTAAACACCTATAGGAAGGATTTCTAATGCTCAATAGCATAACGTATTTGAGCAAAGTAAATACCTATAGGCAGGTTCTCTAATGCACAATAGCAGAATGAGCAAAGTAAACGCCAGGCAGGATTTCTACCCATTCTTATGCAAATGTTAAAGAAAACATAATTTCCCAATTACTAACATAATTGTTATTGCAAATAGACAAGAGGGGTTACTCTGATGGTAAGCAACCTCCTCTTTCAACCAAGAGGTTGTGAGTTCGATTCTCCCCAAGAGCAAGGTGGGAAGTTCTTAGAGGGAAGGATGTCGGCGGTCTATTTGGAAACAGCCTGTCTACCCCAGGGTAGGGGTAAGGTTTGCACACACTAACCTCCCCAGACCCCACTAAGTGGGATTATACTAGGTTTTTATTGTTGTTGTTGTTATAATTATTATTACAAATAATTATGACATACAAAAAATTAGTTAATGAATTACAAAGTATATAAAACTATAGAAAGCCTGTAGCCGGCCCAAATACACCTGGAATGGCCAGGCCTTCAACTCATAGTAGCTCTGAAAGCCCATGTTCATAGATACACAATAACCAACAATACATGATTCACCCATATCACAAGGATAAGCTTACAGAGCCCAAATCTCAAGTGTGTCAATGTTCCCAAGGGCTTCAAGAACCACGGGCAATGCTCACTCTAGAGAACAATGATCAGAACAGTTCAAGAAGGACTAGGGACCAAATCCTAGTGTGTCAGAGTTCACAAAGCTCTCATATGAACCCTGAGTAGTGCTCACACTAGGGAGGCGAGGGGACAGAACCTAAATTGCTTTGGCTTTAAGCCAGCAAAGAGTGAGGACTCAGAAGAGTAGGATGGGATTAGGGGGTACAAAATCACACATCTAACGCAAACAGCTAGCAACAACATATGTGAGCCCAAGTAAACTTAATCTAGCTTTTGGGAATTAACAGAGTCACATGCTAATAAGGCTAGTTCATAAGGATGACCATTGTGATAAGAAAGACTTCAAATCAGATTAAGTCACAAAAAGAAATCTCATTGATTAATAGTAGGTCACTAACTGATTAAGATAATTTAATAGAGGTGTTATAGCATAGTGAGTTCAAAATAAAACATATCACATAGTAACAAGTTCAATAAACAAACTTATGAATATGTTAAGGCACACATAATTAAATAGTCATTAGGAAAGGTATGAAAGTTTATTTAATTCTAAAAATAGTCCTAAATTATATAGAGTTAGGTAGAATTCATTAATCGGTTCAAACTAAGCCCAACATGTCTTAAATACAGGTAATAGCATTTAGGATAACATAATTTAATAACAAATAACACATTACGCATGTAGTCATAATAAAATACGGAGGATTCAATAACTCACCAGTTAAGAAAAAATAAGGAAGAAATGAATCCAACAGTATAGCAAATATCCCAAACATAGGCAAAGACTTGAAGATTTCTGGCCTTAGCTTTCAGTCGTCCAGGAATCAGAACACAGAATAGGATTGCTCAAGAGAATAAGAGTACACAACTTTTGATTAGAGTTGTGAAAAAAATTTTGAATTCAGTATCTCTACCCTTTCAAAGGGAAGTGGGGAGGGGTTTAAATAGTGTAGATTCTAAAACATAAACATGGAAAAAAAATTGATTCAGACACAAGAAAGGGTAAGCACTTAAATCAGTAAGGAAAGAAATTGAATCCCTAACCTTAGGTAAAAATACACAAAACCAGTAGGAAAATAAGGTAAAGAATCATATAAGGCAGACTAGAGATTATTATGAAAAAGGAATACTGAATCGAACCAAATTTGGTTCGAGTAAAAAAGGTCGAAAATCCTAAATTAGGTATACCCAAAAATAAGCAGAGAATAATGGCAAAGAATCATATATTAACACATAAAAATGAATGTAGGCAGGGATTATTGAAAAGAAACATGAAATTGAACCAGATTAGTTCAAGTAAAACGGAGTTGAAACCCCGATTTTGGGTAAAACACGAAATCAACAGAAAATAAAGGTAAGGAACATATATTAGCATAAAAATAAACATATATATATGAACTTATTAGAAAGAAAACATATAATCGAACCAAGTAAATAGGGTTTGAAACCCTAAATTAGGTAAGGCACAGAATCGGTAAAAAATAAGTAGATTAATAAGTAATAGAATGAATATAGACGAAAAATATTAAAAAATCAGAGTATGAACCAAATTAGGTTCTAATCAAAGAAAAATCTAGAACATTAACCTTTAGGGTTTAGTGCGAATCAAGCAAGATATGAGATAATTATTACAAATAATGCGCTTGGACTTGTTTAAAGAGATAAATAGATTTGGATGGAATTAAAATGTAGATTTGGATGGAATTAAAATGGATTATTTGCCATGTTTAGGTAAGTACCTAAGTTAATCAAGAAATTAGCACCAAATAAGGGAAGAACCCTAAATGGATGGGAATAGGGAAAGATTGCCATTCGGACCGGTGATTTGGGGGATTTGAGTGAGGCGGCAGAGTTAGGGTTCATGAGGGGAGTGAAAATTAGGGCGGCGGCTTTAGGGAAGTGAGGGTTAGGGTAGAGAAGAGGGGATATAAGTAAAGGGGGTCGTTATTTGTGGGCCGTTGATCATTTTTAATCAATGGACAGGATTTAGGCAGATTGGGGTCGAGTTTTAATGAATGGTTAAGGTATTGGGCTCAGGCAAATTGGGATGGTTTGGGTAGTTCTAAGTCCGAACTTGAATAAAAAATGGGGCTAGATTTTAAATACCCTAATTTAACAAATAAATAATTTATAAAAATAATAAATAAATAAAAAATATTATTTGTGACTACAATAATTTCAAATATTTATTTAATATTTTAAAAATATAAAATACCATTTTTCTACATAAATAATACAATTATAGCTTAATATGGGATATTATTGTAAAGATGTGCAACTTAGCCTTAAAATATGCAAATGTTATATAAAAATACACTAAAAATATGTAAATACTATGTTGGCATAAATGATAAATTTAGATGATTAAATCATCACAAAAATAATATAAAGAATAATTATTGTATATTGATACAATAAAAATGTAGAAATAAATTGAAATAAAGCCCTTTAAAAATTATAGAAAAATTATGAAATATACTTGTGCATGCTTGTAAATCTATAATGCATATGCACTATTTTGAAAGTATATATGTATATTTGAAAATTTTGAGGAAAAAATTGTGTATTAACACCTCTCATGCAAACATTAGAGTATATCCATGTAACCATTTATACTAACACCCAAATTGTCTATTGCAAAGTATTACAGACCCAATATAAATGTAATTACAAAATGTTATACAAGAAATGACAGTAGGCCCACAACAGGCCCAACAGGAAATACCCAGCACTGCCTGGGCCTTCAACAACTCTCACATAGCATACCCAGATTTTCAACAAGGAACTATATTCATCAGCACAACCCAAAAGCCATAGAAGAACTCAAGCCAAACTAAATAGTTATAGATTGACCATATTACCGAAACATTAAATCACTTAAACCAACTAGTTTATATATTCAATGGACAATAGGAAAGAATAACTGAGTGTCAGAGATAGCTCAGGTCTCAGTAGTAAAGAGAGTGGACAAAAGACTCCAAATTCTAGTGCGTCAGAGTTCACAAGAGTGTCAAATGGATCCCGAGCAATGCTCACACAAGGGAGGTCAGTAGTAAGAGTCTTGGTGGCCTTGGCTTTGAGTGGGCCAAGAATAATAGGTTCAGAATAGCACAGCTCACAAATGAGAGTGAATGGACAATGGTTAAGGGACAGTAGTTGATGAGGGACACTTTTAGTTTTAAAAAAAATGTAGACATAGCAAAGTTGAGGACACAAAACAGTTAATCAACAAGTTCAGTAAGACTTAGAAGCAGGATCAGCACTTAGAAAATAACACATTAGTAGAAAGTCTTGCTAGAGTTAGGGTAGAAACAAGTTTGCAAGATTAACAAGATTATCATACAAAGGTGCATAATACCAGGCAGATCTAAGTAGGACACTAACTTAAAAGTTCTAAATCCTAAAGGTCCAAATTATGCTAAGGATTCATCACAATATCATAAGATATCCATGCTAACTTATATGATGAAGCATAACAGTATCAAACATGGTAGGGCAACACATATTAAGATCATTACCCAAACATCTCAAGTAATCAGTAAAGGAATATGGAATCAAATGAGCTGAAGACATGTTGGGTGACACAATAGCAGGAAGCATGTAGAAGTTAATAGTGAAGTTCTTAACACATGTTACAACACATTATAGATGTGAGGTATACATTATAGGGATTCCGAACAAATTAGTAAAGCAAGCTCATGTCAAATAGCAAATACAGACATTCAGGCCTCAACACAGTACACTAATATGAACTTTAAGAGGGTCTAAATCATTCAGGTGAAGTGTGTTCAAATTATATATGAAAATTAGATGCTAAAGAGGTCCAAACAAGTGTCAAGCTAACAAGGTTGCACACATAAGCATCCCAGGACACATTAGCTAAACGAACTTAAGAGGGTCCAAAATTATTCAAATTAGGCATAAACATGTCTCAGAACTGGCAACATTAGGTAAAATTAAATGCTAAATAGACTTATAGCAAATGCGAAGCTAATCGAAGTTGCACAAAAAGTAGCCTAGAAACACATTAAGCCATGAATTTTAGAGGTAAGAATATGCAAATCACAAACATATAAGAACGAAATTGCAAATCCAAGTGACTTACAAGTTAAACACACAACAAAAATAAACAAATTCCGCAATGTTCTGAATATAAACAAAGAACAAGAACCCATAATCTCAGTGCATCAGAGTTTCCAAGGGCTTCAAAGGAACTCCGGGCTATGCTTGCACCAAGAAAAGTTTGAAAAGTTGAATCTCGGTGGCCTTGTATAGAACAAGAGAATGAGAAATAATAAAGTTATAACTCCATTTTAAGTAAAAATCTAGCTATTAAGGGCTTGTGTTAAAGGGGAAAGGGAAGGGATTTATATAGTTGTAAAAATCGAACAAGTAAACTTGGAAATAATTAATAAAATGCAAGTAACAAAAGTAAATCAATCAAGTTTAAACAGGAACAAGGAAAGTTGCATGCATAACCTATTCCAAGTAGAAATAGGTAAAAAATCGGACTAACCCTAGTTGGAAAATGGTCAAAAATTTATCCAAGCATCTCGGTGAATCGAACCCAAACGATCTTGTTGAGAGTGTATATGAATGGATTCTTGTCTGAATCTTGTAGGTTAAGGATGATTTCACTCGATTCAGAGAGGTAGTACTTGCCAAAATCGGGCAAGTACTAAGTGATTTCACGAACGCGTGAATGGTAACAAGATAATACAAATAAGATAAGAAGATCGTGAAAGAGTTTCATGATTTAGCTGAATTGTTATAGGATTTGGGAGGAGGCATCTAGGGTTTATGAAGAGAGGAGAATAGAGGATTTGGGTGCAACGTCTAAGAGAAAATGATAGGGTTTTGGGGTGGGTTACGTTAATTAAGTGGGGGAATGAACGAGGGTCGTTGTTCTCTCAAGATCAACAACTAAGATTTAAAGTGAGCGGGACGGATAAAAAAATGCGTACCAATAGTTTGGTCTTGGTTCAGGGATTGGGTTAAGGATATTGGGCCAACTTGGTCCGAAAAATTAGTTTAAAAATGGGCTACTATTTATATACATAAAAATAATTTGCAAAGTTCTTGGTAAATAAATAAATAAAATTTTATGCACTAAAAACGATTAAAATAATAACTTAGTATTATAAAGTATTAAATGCTATTTTGGAACAAACAATATAAATAAAAAGCGTGTCTGTTTGAGTATGGGCTATTACTGCAAAATATTGTGCAACTTGCTTCAAAATACTAATGTAAATAAGGTAAAAGTATTTGAAACATACATTATAGATGAAAAAAATAATTATGGTAATTAATTCATAACAAAATGATTTAATTGATTAGTTAATATATATTAAAATAATTTACATAGGAAAAAATTGATTTTAAAACTGATATGGAAAATTATAGAAAAATGCTTGTATAGATTTATAAACTAAATAATGATGCAAAATGATGTTTTGAAAGTATTTATTCTATTTAAAAATATATGAGGAAAAAATTGGTTATCAACAACCATGACGGGCTACAACTAGGGCACGAGCACCACTATATGTGCCAGAATCTCGAGGCCTCTTAGCCTCCCTCTCCTCTCTCTCTCCCAGGCCCATATATCCTCAAATCTCTTATCGATCTCCATTACCTGCTGGTATGCAATATTCATCTCCAACTCTCGAGCCATGCTAATTCTGATTCCAGGGTTGAGCTCCTTAATAAATCGATGGACTCGCTCTCTAATAGTATTAACCAACGTTGGTTCATACTTGGACAAATCACTAAATAGGACTGCATACTCTGATACTGTTATAGAACCCCAGCACAACAGCTCAAACTATGCGTGTCACACATCTCTAAGACTCTAGGGAACAAATTCCCTCGAGAACACATATGAGAACTGAACCCAAGTGAGTGAAGTTTCCTAGGCCGGATTACCCAACTCGTGCGCTCACCACCACTGATAAGTCATTCCCTTAAATTGGAATGTACTGAAGCAACCCCTTTATAGTACACAATATCCATAGTGTGGAGGATATGGTGCCACTCTTAAAGAAAACCTTGGGCATCCTCTTACGTCGAAACAGTGAAAGTAGGAAGGTGGTACTTCTTGTATCGCTCGAGCCTGAGCTACTCCCCCTCAGAAGTTGGTGCCCTAACCTCGAGCTGAATTCGGCGACCGATTGCACTAGTATAACCTCTGGAACCTGGTCAACATGTATCCACTACTCTAGCGTACGGATGGAGGTACTATGTGCTCCTCCCCCAGCTGAGATGTGATAGGAGCTAGTGTAATAAACCTTGCCTGAGCAAAAGTGTTGAACATGCTCAGAAACTGGGTGAGAGTCTCTTGGAGTGCTGGGGCAGTAACAGTCTTCTATGGTGCCTGGTTGTTAGTTTGTATGGATCCACCAAATCGTAGTGTACCTAGTCCTTTACAAGTTTCTACTGAGAGCACTTAGTAAGGCAGTAAATAAATAAGGCAGGGGATTTTTACGTGGAAAAATTCCGCACAAGGGGATAAAGAAACCATGGCCTACCTCGTAGGCTTTTAACTTCACTAACTTGTAATCTTACATATTACAAGCCACTTTACAATGCTTCCGATTGTAAAGACTTCAAACTAACTTGTGGCACCTTTACCACAAGCCACCTTGTGACTATCCTAGTTACAAAGGCTTTTTCGAACTTGTGGTGCTATCACCACAAGCCACTTTGCAATACAACTGTTACAAAGACTTTTCTTTAAGACTAAATGTAGCCACAACCTAAACTCAACGAGTTTGAGGATTTACAAGAGAGTTCCTAATCAGTAAACTTCTAAGTAAACAATTTAAGAGATATTATAAGTGCAATAACAAGGTTATAACTCAACTAGGACTCCAGCAATCAATCATTTAGGAATTGGTCCGTAGTAGCGTTCCACCTTATTCTTTAAGCTTGAGAGAATGATTTTTTTTCTTTTTTTGCTAAAGTCTTGAATGAATGAAACTAAAACCTTTTAGTGATGTTTTGTATAAAAGCCCCTTTGTTACATCTTGATCATATCACTTAAAATGGTGTGAGTACTTTGTTTGGTTAGAGAATGAGTGGGCTGACAGTGTGGTGCAGTGCGGCAGAAACAATACCGCCAGTCACTTCAGTTCCAGCCGTGTCCAATGACTTTGTGCTGCTATATAGGAATCACGGAAGCACCAGGTCCTTTTATGGTTTCTAGCTCCTGTATCTATAGCAATTCAACTTTTACTGAAGTCCGTTGGAGTTTGCAGCAATCCAAAGCAGGTCAGGTTTCCTAACTGGTTCGTATCAGAAAGTTTGTTAGATCATCAAAACGTAAGGCAAGAATATTTAAGATCTATCAGTTTCCCCCTTTTTGATAATGATGAATTTAAACATTTATAAGTTCAGAATTAAGGCTTCAGAGAGCATGTCAAAGAGTTCCCCCTGAGACAATGCCTTAAGTTACGAGTTCAGAATTAAGAACCAGTTCCCAAATGCGATTCCCCCTAAGTCCCTTCCCCCTTTTGGCATCGTTAAAAAGAATAAAATGGAAAAGAAGTCCGGCCAAGTTAACCCATACCACATATGTGCACACTATCATGAGGAAAGATAGAAGACAAAGATAAAGTACTAGACAAAATAAAAGAGGAGTTATATTATTCATTTTAATATGCCTCTTCCTTTGAAAAAGGAAAAGGAAGCATTGGACTTGAAACAATGGGAGCAGTAATAGTACATCCCTACCACACATAAAAATACAAAAACAACCACTAACATCATAAACATAAACAAAAAAAAGTCATAGCCAAAACACTGGTCACTGAAAGGAAGCTTAGGGGGCACTAGGAGAAAATGGCTTGGACATTGCAGCAAGTCTTTAGAGAACAAGGTGTATTTAGGCGTTGCCTACTTTTGCTTGTTGAGCAGTTTAGCCTTCAGGTTCTCAACTTATGCCATGAGGTCAGCATTTTCTTGTGTCAGACGAATCACCTCATCGTTCGAAAAGGGAACCGCTCAAGCTTGCTGGCCTTCCACGATAGCATTCCTGGCCTTTAATCGACATATCTCCTCAGCTTTGCTATTTTGGGAATTGATGAGCTAGGACATAGTTGAAGTGCTTCCTACACCCCCATACTTTTCAATACACTCACACTCTTCCAGAGTTATCTGTGAGAATGTCTTCTTACGGGTCCCTACTTTACCTATTTCCAGTGGAACCTCAAAGTGTTTGAATACTTGTGTGAGAAAGAATCCATAGGGAAGCCCGTGATTGCCATCCTTGAAATTAGCCACTTTCTGTATATGCTCAATCATTATGGCAGGCAAACTCACAAGGTGAAAACCGTCCAATTGATCCATTAAGAATAAATCATATTTGGAAGTGACAGATCGACGATCTTCTCGTGGTAACAGGACTTTGTTAACCAGCTCAAACAACAACTGGTAGACAGGAAGGAGTGCTTTCTTATGAATATGGTCCCCTTTCTGATTGGAATTATCTTTCACCACTGCATTGCAGAAGTTGTACTAGCAAACATCTCGAACACTCGTTACTCCAATTGTAAGAACTTGAAAATTTTTCCCAAGAACTTTCTCATCAAATACAATATCCACACCATTGACCAAGGCACAAACATGGTCAGTATCTACTAGAAACAAACTGGCAAAGAAACTATGGACCTCCTCCTTATACACTTTAGGAGAATCTACGTAGAAAAGATGCGTCCATTGTTGAAACTCCACCATTTCCAGGATTTGAGGCATCCAGGACATTTTTGAGATTGTGAGGTCAAATGTACGCCCTAGCAGAACTTTCTGGTTCCTCAATCTCTTAGAGCCTAGGCATGCCTCAATTCATGCTTTCTTTCTAGAACTAGGTTCTTCAACTGTTTCATGTTTGCGTTTCCTATGCTCCAATGACCTTACTTTTCTCTTTGGACTTGACAAGAATATCCTCATCACTAACTGCCTTCTCGAATTTGGACTTGGAAATAGACCCCTTCTCTAGAGAAACAGACTCTGCCCTTTTTTATGACCTCCTTACAATGGAACTCGGTTGCTCAGGAGTTCCCTCCTCCACCTCAACAACAGGGATAGATTTATCCCCTTCATGTACACTATTTCTAACCATCTTTCTTTTCTTCTTCTTACTTTTTTTCTTCCTCTTTTGGAGTGCAGAGTCATAGGCCACTTTGAGTTTAATCCTGGTGGTAGGGAACTTGGTTTCAGACTTAGGAGTCAAATCAGTCCTACATATACTGATGAATGTGTCAAGGGCCATATTGTCAAAGTCTTCTTCATCACTAGAGTGCAGCTCTAGGCCTTGAATTTCCAAGGGCACAACATCAAAAGCAGGCAAACTACTGTCTTGGGGATTATACTCCTGACCTGGGTCCTCCTGAGAGGATCAGGTTCTCCATGTGAACCCCCAGTAGCGTATGTTACTGCGTCTCCCATATGGGTCCCTTATTCCCTTACAATATGTGATGCATGCTTTTGGGAAATGACCTCATGGAAAATCCCTTCAGCGGATACCACAAACACTATCTTATCTTCAACAACTGATGCTTCTACAACCAATGTGGTTGACTATAACAATGGTAGAGTCTTTTGTGTTCTCAGTAATTAGACCTTGGTTGCCATTTGAGGTTTGACTGGTGTGGGAAATAGGTGAAGGGAAGAGCGGTACAGTGATTTCCGAGTTGGAAGGAGGTTGGGAAACTAGGGAAGGGAAGACTGAACTGATAGAGGGTGACACTGACTCAGAGATGCCGAGAAGACCCATAGACAATTCGGAGGGGGTTACAAGTGATGCAGAAGGATCTGAATTTTTCTCAAACATTGAAATAGGTGGTGTGATGATCTTTTCCATGTTTGAATGAAGTTAGAAGAGGGCTTATGGCGAAGAAGTGAAGAATATAGGGGATTTTAAACAAAGAGGATAATTATGAGGGGAGAAGAATAGGCACAGGTTCTAAAATGACGGTTGGGCATGGAAAATTATGATGTTTCAGAGCGAGATGGAACATTTGAATTGAAGAGACGTGACATTCGGATCTGAAATATTGATGAGATAGAAGTTGTATTTTGTTCCTTTTAAGACGTGAATTAAGGGATGTACAGAACTACTAACCTTTTGTACAAGAACTTGGTTCTTGAGATGCATTTCTGTCTTCAGGCATGATCTTTATCAGTCATGTACTGCATCTACTGCTTCTATCTTTATCACGCGTGTGTTACCTACAACGGTATTAAAGTGAGTTAGACACATCCCTAAAATACTTTGAACCCATTATTTCTTAATAACACAAGGCAAACCAAAAAGGAATCTGGTCCTTAGTTTGGCCTCAACAGTCCCAGCTTTACTCTGTTTCTTTCAAATTTTTCCCTACTTGGTGCCTTAGTGAAAATGTTTGCAATTTAATCTTCTGTGCTGCAGAACTTCATGCATATCAATCCTTTCTCCACATCATCTCTTAGAAAATGATGTCTCATATCAATATGTTTGGTCCTTTTATGTTGAACTGGATTCTTTGCCATGTTAAGTGCACTGTTATTGTCACATAGAAGAGGCACACTCTCAGTGAGAACTCCAAAATCCTCCAGTTGTTGCTTGATCCACAGAAGTTGAGCACATCAGGATGTTGCAGCTACATATTTAGCCTCGGCTGTTGAGAGAGCCACTGAATTTTACTTCCTTGTACCCCAAGAGATAAGACATGATCCTAAGAAGTGAGCCATCCCAGAAGTGCTTTTTCAATCCAGAAGATAACCTGCATAGTCTGCATCAGCATACCCAATCGATTAAAATTGTCACTTGATGGATAGTGTAGCACCAGGTCCTGTGTGCCTTTGAGATATCTCAGTATTCTTTTGGCAGCTTTCAAGTGAGATTTCTTGGGACTTGATTGAAACCTCGCACATAATCCCATGCTGAAAACAGTATCAGTACGACTAGCAGTGAGATAAAGAAGAGACCCAATGATGCCTCTATACATTGTTTGATTCACAGAAGGTTCAAATTCATCCATGTCTAATCGGGTGGTAGTTCAATGGGAATGTCTATTAATTTTGATGCTTCCATGTCGAACCTCTTCAAGAGTTCCCTGGTGTACTTTTGCTAAAAAAAATAGAAGTGCCCTTTGGGGATTGTTTCTCTTGAAGACCTAGGAAGAGTTTTAATTCACCCATCATGCTCATTTCAAATTCACTTCCCATAAGTTTTGTGAATTCTTCACACAGAGAGTCAGTCATTGCTCCAAAAATGATATCATCAACATAGACCTGAGCAGTAAGCAAGTTTCTTCCTCGTTTCTTTAAGAAAAGAGTGTTGTCAATTTTCCCTCTCTTTCCGCCATTTTCTAAGAGAAATTTTTACAACCTTTTATACCACGCTCGAGGAGCCTGCTTTAGCCCATACAAGGCTTTGTCCAATTTGAACACATATTCAGGGTGATCATGACATTTAAGCCCATGGGGTTGTTTCACATAGACTTCTTCCTTAAGTAGTCCATTTAAGAATGCACTTTTGACATCCATTTGGAACAAAGTAAATTCCATATGAGAAGCAAAGACAATCAGAATTCTAGTGGCTTCCATGCGAGCCACTAGAGCAAAAGTTTCATCAGAGTCAATCCCTTTTTCCTGATTATAAGCTTGAAACACTAATCTGGCCTTATTCCTTGTGTTAATTCCATGCTCATCGAGCTTGTTTCTGAACACCCACCTGGTTCCTATAATGGATGTATCTGGGAGTCTGGGCACCAGGTGCCAAACATTGTTTCTCTCAAATTGATGCAGCCCATCTTGCATGGTTGTAATCCAATCTGCATATTTTAAGGCTTCCTTGATGTTCTTGGTTTCTATCTGGGAGAGAAAGGCTGAGAAAGCAAGTGAGTTTGTAGCTCTTGACCTGGTTTGAACTCCAGAATCTAGAGGAGTGATTATGTTATCTATAGGGTGAGAACTTTGATGTCTCTAGTTAGATGTCTGGGGTTCATTCTGAGAGGAAGACTGTATGTTTGGCTAATTCTCCTCCATCCTTCTCTCAGATGCCAGTGGAGTTCCCTGAACTACATCAACCACCCTTTCTTCCGATTCAGTGATTGTAATTGATGTGCTTGGTTTTGTTGATGATGAAACCGCATTATCTTCCTTTGCCTTCTTCACTTGATCATCAAGTCTATCTTCCCATTAGTCATGTTGATGACTTCACTAGGGATAAGCAAGGGTTCTCCGTCTTGATCTTCCTCGACACTCTTATCAAATGATAGATGAAATTCATCAAAGATATCATGGACACTTTCTTCAACACATTGAGTCCATTTGTTATAAATTTTTTAAGCCTTTCTTTGAGAAGAGTAGCCAAGAAATATCCCTTCATCACTTTTAGCATCGAACTTACCAAGCTGATCATTTCCGTTGTTGAGAACATAACATTTGCATCGAAAAGTTCTTAGGTAGGTCAGCTTGGGTTTTCTTCTATTTAGCAGTTCATAAGGGGTCTTGTTTAGAATTGATCTTATGATATACCTGTTCATTAAGTAGCAGGCAGTGTTGACAACTTTAACCCAAAAGTTCTTTGCAAGTCCGATGTCAATCAGCATTGTTCTTGCCATTTCTTCCAGAGTTTTGTTATTTCTTTCTACTACTCAATTTTGCTGTGGAATTCTAGGAGCTAAGAAGTTGTGAGTGATGTCGTTTCCATTGTAAAATCTATCAAACTTGACATTGTCAAATTCTATCCTATGGTTTGATCTAATGCATACAACTCTAGACTCCATCTTTACCTCAATTTTCTTTACAAAGGCCACAAATACTTCAACAGTTTCATCTTTTGTTCTAAGAAACAAAGTCCATGTTAATCTGGAATAGTCATCCATGATCATGAAAATGTATCTTTTTCCTCCTCTACTTTGCACGCTCATAGGTCCACACAGATCCATATGCAAAAGCTCAAGGGGTTTTGAGGTACTCACATCTCTTTTTGACTTAAAGGAGGACTTTACATGTTTTTCTCTGGCACGATCATCACAAACTTTTTGAGTTTTGAATTGTGACATAGGCTGACCATGGACCAGGTCCTTCTGAATTTGTTTATTCAAAAGGGAAAATCTTACATGGCCCAGTCTTCTGTGCCATAGTTACGCATCATCGTCAACTACCTTCAGACAACTAAGATCACTACTATGTAAGGATTCAAAGTCAGCAACATAGATGTTCCTATATCTTTTGGCCACCAGAACTATTTTACCAGTCACAAGGTCAGTGACTGTATATATTTTGGACAAGACCTCCACCTTGTTTACTTTATCGCAAATTTGAGAAACACTCAGGAGACTGTACATGAGTCCATCAATATAGTACATATTTTCAATAGAGTGAGTAAGTAAATTCCTAACTTTTCCAACTCCAAGAATGTATCCCTTTTCGCCATTGCCAAAGGATACACTCCCTCCCTGCAGGGATTTTAGTGAAAGAAAGTCTGTGGTGTTCCCAGTCATGTGTTTCGAACACCCACTATCCATGAACCATTGTTGAACACTTCCATCAAATGTCCCATGCATAATAATTTAGGAGTTAGTTTTAGGAAACCAAACAAGTTTGGTCCCTCGTAGTAAAGAAGAGGATGAATAGGAGCTCTCTTAGTCCATTCAGGTAATGTGTATCTTTTGTAAGTGGAACCCGGTCCCTCTTTTGTGGTCACGGTTTCAGCAGCTACTTTATCTTATAAAACTGACTGATTCTTGGCTAGGACATCATCCAATGAATGTCCAATGTTCCCACATTAGGTACGAGGCCAGTTATCAGATGTAGTGGCACTCTTACTATGAGGGTTGTAAGGACCTTTCTTCCTTGGAAACCCTACTTCACGCCCTTCTTCACTGACATTAGTGAACAAGGTTGTGGTAGCTTCTACAAACCAGGTCCACTTTAGAGAATTTTCAAGATGATTCATTACCTTTTCTATATTGGCTTGGAGAAGCTTGTTTTTTGAAATTTCAGCACTCATCCTATATCTCAAGGCCATCACCTCATTCTCAAGCCTAAAATATTCCTCACTAACTATCTCCATTCTTTTTTCAGAGCTTTCAAGTTTTGATCAGTCAAGGGCTTTACTAGTTGTTCCCTTAGGTCAGCAGTTTCTGCTAAGAGATCACCATTTTCTTTTCTAAGAATTTCAAAGATTTTCTTTTGATCAGTAATAGAAGCCACTAAATATTTTCTAATATGTTCAGATTCTTCTAGTTCTAGGAACAAGGAATCCCTATCCCCTACAAGACTACAAAAGGCAGTAATTAAAACATCAACTAAGCATATGAGTTTTTTTGGAGAATAGGATTTTAGATTTTTCTGAACATCCCTGAAGTTTACCTCTTCATTACCATTGTCTGATTGAGCCATCAAGGCAAGTGTTGAGTCATGTCCAATCTCGTGACCTTCAGCTGCCATCGTGGAACTATCATCGGTGTTGGATTTATCTTGTTGTTCTTGTGTAGTTCCCTCATAAGCTATTTGCAAAGCCTCCCATATTTCCTCGGCAGTGTCGTATGTAGAGATTCTGTCATACACTTTAGGTCCCAAACCATATACCAGAATTTTCTTGGCGCGAAGAATTCTTCTCTACTGCTTTCTTGTCTGATTCAGTGTATTCTCTACAGGTCTTACTTCTTGAGAAAGGAGATTCATTTAGTACCTTGATTGGTACAAAGGACCATCGCAGATAACATCCCAAAAATCACAATCCTCAACCATGATGAAATCATGCATTCTAGCTTTCCACCACCAATACCGTTTTCCATCAAACTTGGGTGGGTGATATATGGATTGACCTTCTTAAAAATTTAGTGGAGCCTCCATGAGGATCCTTCCTAGGTGTAAGCCTGATAGGAAGAACCTGCTCTGATACCAATTGTTAGTTTGTATGGGCCCACTAAATCGTAGAGTACCTGGTCCTCTACAAGTTTATGCTAAGAGCACTTAGTAAGGCAGTAAGTAAATGTGACAGAGGATATTTACGTGGAAAAATCCTGCACAAGCGGATAAAAAAACCAAGACCTACCTTGTAGGCTTTTAACTTCACTAACTTATAATCTTACCTATTACAAACCACTTTACAATGTTTTTGATTGTAAAGACTTCAAACTAACTTGTGGCACCTTTACCATAAGCCACTTTATGACTATACAAGTTATCAAGGCTTTTTCTAACTTGTGGTGCTATCACCACAAGCCACTTTGCAATACTACAATTACAAAGACTTTTCTTTATGACTAAATCTATACACAACCTAAACTCAACGAGTTTGAGGATTTACAAGAGAGTTCCTAATCAGTAAACTTCTAAGTAAGCAATTTAGGAGATATTGTAAGTGCAATAACAAGGTTACAACTCAACTAGGATAGCAATAATCAATCATTTAGGAACTAGTCCGTAGTGGCGTTCAACCTTGTTCTTCAAGTTTGAGAGAATGAAATTTTTTCTATTTTTTGCTAAAGGCTTGAATGAATGAAACTGAAACCTTTCAGTGATGTTTTGTATAAAATCCCAATTGGTACATCTTGATTGCATCACTTGAAATGATGTGAGTACTTTGTTTGGTTAGAGAAAGAGTGGGCTGATAGTGTGGTGCAGTGCGGCAGAAATAGTGCCGCCAGTCACTTCAGTTCCAACTGTGTCCAAATGACCTTGTGCTGCTATACAGGAACAATAATAGCACTAGGTCATTGTTTGGTTCCTAGCTCATGTATCTATAGCAATTCAACTTTTACTGGAGTCTGTTGGAGTTTACAGCAGTCCAAAGTAGGTCAGGTTCCCTAACTGGTTCTTATCAGAAAGTTTGTTAGATCATCAAAATATAAGGCAAGAATATTTAAGATCTATCACAAGTCTACTACTGCAGCTAATTAAGGATCTTCTATAGTAGCTCGTGTAGGTGCTATGGCTATACCACATGGATATCCTCGTCCTCTACCGTGGACCTGACCTTTTACGTCTCTAGAAAGAGGCGCGGGTGTCTGGTCATCCGATCCAGCTATGTGTATCCTCACAATCTGTGAGAGAATAGAAAGACATAAATAGATTCCCAAATTCAACAATTTCACATGATAAGGATTCAAAGAAGTGAAGTTTTTCCTAATAGTTCCATAGCCTCCTAAAGTTAAACACAGACGTCTTCATATTGATCCGCGAGACTCTACTAAACCTGCTTGTATCTCATAACACCTATGAACCTAGAGCTCTGATACCAACTTGTCATGACCCCAATTTCCCTCCGTAGTATGTCATGACGACACCTAGTCTCTAAGACTAGGTAAGCCTAATAACATGCGGACTAATTGGAATAATAATAAATAAAAGTCTCAAACTCAACAAATATATTAAACAATGTTTCAACTCAACATATACAAATCCCGAGACCCAGCAAAATACAATTCTCAAGCTCTAAGTAGAAATACTTGATAATCCTATACATCATGTCTGTATTTAAAAGATAATGAATAAAGCGATCTAGAGAGAGGAGGACTCCAAGGCCTGCGGATGCCGGCAAATATACCTTGAAGTTTTGTGTAGTAGAATCCCAGCTAATGCCTGGGCTAGTAAGAAGTTCCTGAATTTACATAAAAGATATGCATAAGAGTACTGATGTTCTAAACGTCAATAACACACAAGAGGGGGTTGATTTGTGTGATACCCAATTTTCGCTCTAGAAGAACCTGGTTCTTCAAGGTGTAATTGCTACTACTTTTTGCGGAATTAGAAGTACATAAAATAAAGAACATAAAGATTTATACGTGGAAAACACCTGGCTCAAGAGGGGAAAAAACCACGACATACTACTCAGTAGGATTTTTCCAAACTTCCACTAAAATCACTAAGCCAAAATAGCATTTACAAAAACTCTTTGTAAAATTAAGGTTTAACTCTATTCCCTCTGTAGCACACTGGCTCAACTGTTGTGACTCCTTCAAGTTAGCCTATAACTTGAACACTCAGAGTACCTAGTACAAATGCTTCTATGAAAGCAGAAAGGTACAACTTTAAATCACCTACTACAGTTGAACTAGAATAAGAAAAAACATAACGGAACTAGTTCTTCTATCTTGTTCAAGTAGCTTCAGGAATGTGCACTCGAATATCACATAAATTGCTTGCGAAATTTCCTCGCTTTTTGCTCTCAATTTAGTTTAACTTCTGCATTTGTGCTATCCTGTAAAAGAGAACATTCACTATTGTTTAATGAGTTAGTAATTAGAGTTTGATTGAGACGCAATTGTTGATCCTCCATCGAAGTTCAGTCCTTGAACAACACAAACTCCAACCCTATTCTTTATCCAGATTGTGTCCTCTTCTCACAAGGATACTTTCTCTCCTCATCCAATATGCAACCTTTTCCATCAGTTCAGGAGATGTTGCTGCTTGATCGCTGATACTTATCTCCTTCACGTGTATCTCACATGTATAGGTTGATAACATTGTGCCTCGCATGATGGACCTGGTCCATGACTGAGTTCATTTGTCATTCTTAAAAACTTCACCTAAACTTGGGCCAAAAAATTCTCCCTTTTTGATGATAACAAACTCTGTACTTTTACTAATCAAAGAACATGTAGAACTCGGCTTAACCATCAACACTTAACTTATCATCAAGGACCAGGTTTAATTAGGTTATAAATATCACATTATTCAGAATAAAGAGTAAAGCATAATATCTCTTTCCCCTTATGGCATCATCGAAAAGTTGCATACACAGTGTGAATCCTAGATTTTTATAATTACTCATGGCCACTGGGGCAACTGCAAGTGAAAACATGGCTTAATTTATCAATAATCAACAAACATAATTAAACTATTAAGATCAGAATCTTCATTGAACAAGAGAAATAACAGTTGTCATTGATAAGGATATGTTTCAACAAACAAACCACAAAAAGAAAGAAAAACTTCCAAATCATGAGCAAAAAATTGAAAAAGTCCCTAATCCGGGTCATTGGGTTACTAGACTGATTCAGAAGACAAGAACTGGAAGACCTGAGGCTTGGAGGAACTAGAAGGTTGAGATTGGAGAAGGTTGATCATATTCTAAAGCATTCCATCACTCTTCTCCTTTTCTTTTGCTAGCTCACCTTTAAGGCCATCTCTTTTAGTTTCCAATTTAGCTACTGGAGCCTAGCAATTTCAGCATCCTTAGTTCCACATTCTTGAACCAAAGCCCTAACCTTGCTGTTGATAGGTGTAGTCAGAAATGAACCAGGTTCAATTGGGGTGGCATTTGTTGGATAGTCACAAGCTAGAACAGTCTTGGCGCCAAAATGTTCCTTGCTTGATGCCATCTCCCATTTCTTCAAAGGCATATTCAGCCTGTCTATAACAGTAGTCAGTATGAACCCATTTGGAGTGGCATGAGCCTTGGAGCCATTTATGACCCTGTCTAGCAATTTGTCAATAAAAGCAGGCCAATTAATCTGCATTTCTCTCATAAGACACTCCATAAGAACCGGGTCTATGTAGTTGGCAGTGTGCCTTCTCTCATGTCTGGGCAGTAGGCACTTGTTGACAAACTCAAACAAGACCTTGTGCTTAGGCCTCATCTCACTTTTCTGCACAAATCTGGCTTCAGGCACATCTTCAGCAGCTTTAGCATCACAGAAATTCCTAGTGATTTGAAGAGCAGTAGGGAGAGAATCCAGACATGGCCATCTTTTCCTTGTATAATCATCCTACTATTCGGTAGGTATGTCCAGACTCTCTCCCAGTTTGAGTGCATCAAACTCCACTCTTACTCCTTTCACCAGGCTGGTGACTACTCTATTCTTCACAGTGGCATTGGCCATAAACTCAATCAGTTCTTTCCTGGGCAGCCTCCCATCCCTTTCAACGAACATGTCCTTCCACACTTGTGCAGCTAGAGCATCCACCAATCTCCTCATTCCTGGTTTATCCAGGTCTCTAAACAGCCTTCTTTTCAAAAAAAATCTTCTGCCAAAAATGGCAAGCCTGTCTTGTTCTTTCTCAAATTCCTCTTCTTCTTCTTCTTCTTTTTCTCCACTCCATTCTTCATCTTCCTCAGTAATTTTCACCAGTTTGCCTTTTACTACAGATCTTGTTCTTTTGGCTAAGGGGGTTTCAGCAGGTACTGGTATAGAGGAAGACTTTTTAGAAGAAGTCTTGGACTTTTTATGTTTGGGTGTAGAAGCCTCTACAGCTGTTCCCCTTTCTTGATGGACCAGTTCCATCTCCTCCTCTTCTTATGCTGCCTTAGAGCTTTCTACAACCTTTGCTTTTCCCTTCACCGTCTTCTTCTTCTTGCTTTCTTCTAGAGCTTTTTGTAACTCTGCTTCACTTTGTTTGACCTTGGTTCTAGTAGTTCTTCCCTTAGGCACTGAAAGAAGCTTTGCACTTCTTTGGATCATAGGTTGCCCCAACCCTTTTCAGAAGGTCAGCTAAGGTTTCCTCAACAGATGAACCAGGTTCTCCTCTTTGCTTGCTTAGATGAACAAGCCCTTTAGCCGCCTCCCCAGAACCACTTCCCCCTGACTTGATGCCACTTTCTTCAACACCTCCACAGATAGCAAGAACTTCTTCCTTCCCATTTCCCCTCTCATCGGGACTTGCTCCCTCTCTCTCTTTTCCTTTCTTTTTACCTCCACTCTTACTCGATTCAACCACCTTTACATCTTTAACAGGACCAACTAGAACAAACCTATTTTCTATGTTTTCAATCGCAGAAGAAAATACTACACAAGAACTTACCTCACCCGGGGTTTCTTGAATTTGCTCAGTGTCAGAAGACCCATGTTTTTCACCTTCGCTGGCAGAAATAAAAGCTTCAGACTCAGAGCTGGAGTTAGATTCTTGAGCAAGGCTTTCCTTCATCTGGCTAGCCTTCAATGTCTCATTTAGATCTTTCCTCAGGGCTCTAGATGCTACAGTTTTTCTAGCCAACATTTTCGGCCTACGAAACCTAGGTTTTGGGGATTCACTAGGAGGAGTATATGAGGATGTATTAGAGGGGGATGCTGGTGGGGGAGTGCCACGATTATCTTGGGGGTTAGACATGGTTGATTGTTTCTTAAGAAAATTTGGGAATTTCGGAGAAGAAGGGAGATCAGAACTGGAGAAGATTTTGACGGTTATAGAATTATAAAGAAGAGGTGTGGTGTGTATTTAAAGGCAATCAGTCATAAATGCAGTAACAACAGCTTTTTCCGGGTCAATTAGAGGTCTAATCAAGGTGTGATTCCAGTCTCTTAGTGATTATTAGGTGTCGCTAGATTTTAGGCAAAAATTCGGATTTTTAGAGTTCTAGGAAAACAAAACTGGTTCAATGCTCAATAGATAAAATTTCTAGGAATTTGATGAGTGTAGGACATCTGCTCATGATTGGATAATTAATCTTTCTAGTTATGCAGTGCATAGAAAACATACCTGAGCTTTCATATGAACACATACTAATGAACCAGGTTATTCATATAGAAATGTCTTGAACATGACTCAAATGCATAATAGAAAAACTTTGTAAGAGATCAGTGAATCATATATACACATGTCGCAAGAGTATACTAATTAAAGTATGAAACTGAGTAAGAATTTATCTAGATATTTACACAAAGTTAGAACTCCTAACCGTTTTTTTTTCATTTTGCATTCTGAACTGGACTTATTAGGTGATCTTAATCATCCCTAATTCCAACATGTTCATCTCAAAGTTTTCTCTACTCAGTGCTTTAGTGAAAATGTCAGCAATTTGCTTATTAGTAGCACATAATTCTATGGAGATCAGTCATTTCTCATAGTTATCTCTTAAGAAGTGGAGTCTAACATCTATGTGCTTAGTCCTTTTATGATGAACAGGGTTCTTTGTCATACTTATAGCACTATTGTTATCACAGAATATTGGAATACAACCAACTTCAATACCAAAATCTACCAGCTGTTGTTTGATCCATAGCAATTCAGAACAACAAGATGCAGCAGCAACATACTCAGCTTCAGTAGTAGATAAGGCTACTGAGTTTTGCTTTTTGGTAGTCCATGACACAAGACATGAACCAAGGAAGTGTGCCATACCTAAGGTTCTCTTCCTATCCACTAGAAAACTAGTATAATCAGCATTAGCATATCCAACTAGATTAAAATTGCTACTTTTGGGATACCAAAGACACAAATCACTAGTGCCTTGCAAGTATCTTAGTATCCTTTTGACAGCAGTCAAGTATCTTAGCTTTGACCTTGTTCATATCGACATGAAGCTGGTCAATCAAGTCTATCTTCTCTTAGACATATGAGGTTGCGTCATTAGTCACTATGCATAAACACTCATTTTTTACCTAAATAATCCTTCCCTTCTTGATCGTTCCGCATGCTCGCGTTTCATAGACAAGGCCTCCTTTTATGCCTTTTCCAACTTGGCTCGGAGAATTGGGAGATCTCTAAGGGCCTTGTCTTTTTGTTCACTAAGAACCTTATACATGTCCCTTTGTCAGACTTGCTCTTTGAACTCGAACTCGAGCTGGCTAACATCCATTCGAAACCTAAGGAAGCTTTCATGGTGGAGCACAGAAGCCTGAAAAGCAAAACAATAAGATCATAAGAGCATGCTAGAACTAAGCAATATTTGCAAAGGTCATAGGGAATAGACAACTTACTTGCTTTAGTGCCTGTTGTTCCTCGTTGAAAAGGCTCGATGTGCCTACTTCGTTCATATTCGCCTGGTCCTTATTGGTCACCAAACAATGAAAATAGCTTGCCACGTTTACTGAAGTGGAAAGAACCCAGGTGTCTGGTGCGATAGTAAGCACGATGATTGGATTTGCAGTCAGAGTAGGGAACTGCCTCACTAGCTTTGGGCTTGAGCTCGGATCGTCTGCTCCCGACCTCACATCCTTTTTTGGGACCTCCAAGTGACCAAACCTGGAATGATAGTCACACGAAATTTGTTCTAATTCAATGATTAATTTATGTGACTAGTAATACATACGTTCGAACTCCTTCTTAAAAAACATCGAATAAACTACCATGTTTAGATAAAGTTTTCTTGCCCCCTATTTTCATGAAAATACCATAGATGAATAGTCATTTTCTAATCCCATTCATATTTTATAGACATATGTTCGCACAAATTACATAGTATCATAAATAGCCACCCCAGGTATCACCCAGCCTTAATCCTCCAATGCCCTTATTTTGCCGTTGAAAAACATGTTAAAGGCATCATCTACGCCCATTACATCTCATTTGATTTCTCTTTATCAGCTTGACCCTCGTCGAACATAGACTCTATGTGAGAGGGAAACCCCACGATGTTGATGATACCAGCTACTTCCTTCGGGGCAGGGGCGGTTTCCCGGGAGTTAGCCTTTGATTCTCTTTCTGGATCCTGACCTAGAGGGGGATCGGCCTCTCAACCACCTTCTAAGATTGCCATATATTCTCCTTCATCAATGGTTGAACCATGGGCAATGAACTCCAGATCATCGTCCTCAGGGTAATCCCTGAAACGGAAGAGAGAATCGAGCCTCAATACCTTGGGTTTGTTACTCTTTTTGTTGCCTTTCAGGACCCGGACTCCTACCCTTTTTTTCTTGACCTTGGCCTCCAGGGAGCCAGATAATTTCCTCTTTTTCTTTTTCTTCTCCTTTGCAGTAGCTCCAGGATGTCCTGAAGCGGTGGGTTCAAAAAGTGGGACGAGCCCTTGTCCTCATCCAATGGATAAAGCTTAACAGTCTTGGGTAAATATGTGAAAGGGAGAAAGACTTAGCAAAAATAAAAATCAAGTATGAAAATAGGATTATACGGGAGGAAGACACACCAATAAACGTGTCACACCCCAATCCTAAAAAGGCATGGCAGACACCCGATGCCATATTTAGCCCGAACGTACCACTATATAACTGTGAACTCTGGAGGGGTAACCCTCATCTTAGGCGATGAGGCCATATTATGAATCGTTTGAAAATAACGCCTCTCTCATCCGTAGGGTAACATACCCAAAATCGGATATATATAACTATGTAGGTCGATGAAGCCTCCATGAACATCTACTGATATACAAAATATACAGGCTCGTCTATAAACCACTAGAGATAACTAAACTGTACCATAGTTGGGATAGGGCCTCGACCTACTCAGCAAACCTGTATATATAAAATGGATCACAAGGTCTAGACCTAGTAAATCCGAGAAAGTGGAGCTTACCAACCAGGCTGATGTTTGACTCTGTTTGCTAGGAGGTTCCGTCCAATTGTCAATGAGAACTTGCAGGCATGAAATGCAACCTCCCCAGAAAATGGGACATCGGTACGAAATAATGTATCGAATATGTAAGGAAACCAAATAACTGAAAGCTAAAACTGAACTAATAATATTATAACCGAAAGTAATAAGGAGTCAAATATATTTTAAAGATATGCCTACCTTCTGATACTGACTTAACTCTCTCAATATAGTAAGTAAAATAGTTATCCGGCCTTATAAGGCTCAACATGTGTAGTTACTTTGCCGTATTAGGCACGTTCATAGGCATTCGATGATACTAAGCTCTATATCTCGGCCATTCTGGGCTCGCTCATAGGCGCTCATCCATAGTAGGCTCGATATATAACTCACCATCTTATTAGAGGTAGCCCAATAGGGGCCTGCCCATCGGTTATAGCTCGATGGTGGTGAAAATACTGTAATACTGTATATATATATAGACTCTATGCTCTCTTAGTTGACAGAAGACAAAACTAAACTGAACATGAAGTCCTAATATGGGAGAATGTTGTAACTTATGAGACTAGGAAAATGTACATAAATTCAGGAATCTGAACTTCTCTTCATGTCTCATTATCAAACACATATAAATACTGGATCATGCGAAAATGAAATAAAGGTTGAGGCTTAACATACCTTAACTCAGTTGAGTCCTTAATACCTTCCTAGAAATTGTTCAAACAACTCAACCCAATCTACCACAACATAAGGAGATTTAAAATGAGTGATGAGTAAAGGCTATGTATGCAACTTAAGCTAGTAGCTCATTTACCTAAATTTGGGTAGCATCTCCCCGGTAACAAGGCCCTCCTGCAATACCATATACCAACAACAAGAAAGAAATTATAACAACATATAATGATAATTTTCCAACCTTATATCCATCAAAAATTACCACATAATAGCTCATACACCCCAATTAGTCCATACACAAAACGACAATCCTAGTAGTGTCAAACAACCCGAAAATGTAGCGACAAATGACCAGCCAACCACCCTGCAATAATGTGGTGTTTTTCCACACCCTTTATCCTCCCGAACTCCATAAAAATAGTATAAATAGAGACAACTCAACAGCAACACAAAACATCCCACAAAATAGTCCTACAAGTTCAGCAACTCAAAACTGATTTTTCAGTTTACTAAAATATGTTTTGACTTGTCTTTTGTTTCAAATTGAGAAATAGAACAAACAATACATAATTAAGTCTCTTATCTTGTAAACCAGCCATGAATTCAACATAAAAATAACTTCACAACTAGCCAATAGTGATGCAATAACAAACAACATACCACTCTTTCGAAGCTCACTAGGTCTAGTCTTTACGACCGAATTATAACTCGCACAAGCATACATAATAGAAGGAGAAGAATAACCATACCTTGGACTGAGTAGAACCCACAAAACCTAGTCCTTATTCATAAAAAATGGTCCCCTAACGTAGCTACAAGAAGGAGAAAGAGTAACTAGCAAATTCTCCGGGGTTTTTGGCACTATAGTCACATCGTAACACCCGAAATAACCAAGGGTTTGTGTGGGATTTTTGGGGAGGATTTTAAGGGGTTAAATCCGTTTTTCATGCTTTGAAGAATGATTGAAATAAATAAGTTAATTATCCCTTAAAATTCCCCCCTTGACCTACTAATTGAGGCCTCTCCTTTTGGCAACTAGGTGATGCACCTACTTGTCACCTACCAGTCTTGCAGTCTCGCAAAAATACAAATATCTCTCTACTCCAATGTCATATTAACAAATGGTTAAATTATTTAGAAATTAGACTCGTAGGTATTTAATTTGGTATGTATATAATCCCCCAATTCCAAATATATTAAGAGAAAATCTCACCTAAATATGACCTAAGTTTCAACACAGTTATGAATTGAACTTGTGATGACCTTTTCCAACTTTTGTTCCATAACTCGCTTGACTTCAAAACATAACACACGGCTATCATACGAATAAACTAATTCATAATATGATCTCCTTATAATGTTAACCACTCTAGTCTCACCAAAAGTACATGTTATGACATTCCAACTTGTCGACTTTTGACGAAATTTATTTTCTTCAATTCGTTTAGCTTCTAAGACTTCAAACCCTATTGGTACTTGTTATTCATGATCTTAAATATTTATAACCTACACGTTAACATAATTAATGAACTTTGTAAACTTTTCAAAGATGATTTAAATTATGAGCTTAGATCAATTGACTTACGACGTACTCTAACGTATGAAAACATGGTGTGTAATCTATTCCCCCCTTTGGAACATTCGTCCTTGAATGTTGACAGGTGCGCTCATGAGTATCATAACCTATAAATCTTATAAAATACCTTAGTGTTGTCCTTTCCATCTAGGCAACTGTTCTATGAATAAATCCAAAGGCAGGGCCTCCCCTCCCCCCCCCCCCCCC
>MU712372.1:133089-152506 GCA_026770625.1 Nicotiana glauca
CCCCCCCTTTAGGCCTCATTCTCATACCACGACCTGTGGTCATAATTCTTCCAATCTTGTTATTTTTGCAACCTTATGTCATGCAGCCTGTACGAATTTGTCCTTATATGTGCACCTATGCAACTCTTCTATCATTTTTCCTCCGAGTTTTAGCCAACCTTAAGGCCTTACTTTGGGAACATATACAGAACTATGACAAGTTGCTCCTCCCAGTATATATAGGTGTACTAAAGTTCATCGCTCGGTACTTTGTCGAACGTATGACTGTTGCTATATCCTGTTTCATAGCATTGTATATCTATCATTATGGCTTTACTACATCAAGGTAGGTTATACTATACCATAAATCTTACTTCAGTTTATTATTACCGAGGTTTGCTACCTAACTCCTGGTTACTCTACCGCTGCTTATCCTATAGGTATAAATCTAAGTCATTTAGTTCTTCCTCATTACTGTTCATATTAAGAATGACGGCCTAATCTCATCTAATTATTTGGAATATCTATCCTTCTATTGTTGATTCAGCTTATGTTCATCTATAATCTACCACAGGTAACTTGAAACCTCTAATGTAATATATTGTCGTTAGGGCTCACATCGCATCGGGGAACATCTGAAGTTATTTGTGTTATCCACCTAGGGACGATACAACACATCATTAATCGTATTTCATAGTATCCTAATGTGATTCACCTTATAGGGGTATTTTAATCCTGTACAATTCATAAAATCCATTTTCTTTGAATCATTACCCAATCAAAGGCCCAAACATCATCCTCTTATCTATCACAGTTACACTCTTATTCTACCACTAGAACAGCATTCCATCTCTTCTAAATTGTCCTAGTCTTAAACTCCTATAAGTTAACTCATGCTATACTAAGCTTTTTATAACTTTATGGAAACTATCAGCTCTCTTGTTGTGCTGCGTTTAACCCCCAAGGACTTACCTATTCTCGTCACCTTCTCACTCACCTTTTATTATCCTTACTCCTATCTAGCTAAAATCTTGTCTCTCTACCATACTTTTGCTTGTGACCTACATATATCTATTTATACTACTCGTAACCTTCCTTTAATTTGCTGGCACCATATATTATCTTACGTTATATCATCTCTAAATCTTATTTACTCTCTTAACTAGACCTCTCTATACCTAGAAACCATAGGCTAGAAGATATGCCACTGAATACACCACTATCATTTCTTGATATAAACCTACGATGCTTCCAGTGCTCTATCTGATATCTGGATTATTCGTAACCTTCTGTACTTGGGCATCTCATACCTTCTTCACATGTACCTTACTTACCTTTACATGTTACATCGTATCTTCTATCTCTTTCATAACCTCCCTTCCACATAGGTGGAATTCACATCCACACCTTAAAGCTCTACTATAATACTTGCAAATCATTTGCTTACAAAATCCGGCAGAAGCTTCATACTGACTTCTTATGAGGTTGGTACGCTTCTAACTAGATTTATCATAGAGCCATTATATAATATGGTCATTATACTATGTCTTTTGTGCCTATGATATTTAGAGTGATTCTATAATGTCTTGTATAACAATTTATATACTCATTGGTGTCTAATAATTAGACTCCTAATTCACTTAGCTGATGTAATTCTTTACTTTCCTCTTCTATCTCAGCCTTTAAGTAGGCTTACACTATCTTCTGATCTGCAATTCAGGGTATTAGTTATTACTTTATCCCCTCGTGGGCGCTATGGAACATCAATGATATAACCTTCTAGCAATTCAAGTTTTTTTCTATGATGTGGACTAAATTCTTTCTTTTAACTTCTTACTAGGGTCTCCTACATCTGTATCACTATCAACATATATGTTGCATGGATAACACTCCAAAATTTTAAGTGTGTTCATAACGTAACTAACTCTGGGTCATAGATCAAATAATTCCTTTCGTGCCTTCTCGGCTTTCGTAAACGTAAGCAATTACTTTTCTTAGTCAGTCTTCCACATGTTGCATGAATACTTGTCTTATCTTAGTGCCCACATATATTGGAATTTTTGTGCAACTCATATTACTTTGGATTTTACTTCCCATTTCTTAGTCACAATAGGTACCACTTTCTTATAGAGTGCATATGATGTTGTAGTGAGACTCTTGTTACAAGACCATTATTTATTTAGGTCACTATGCTTAGTTTGAATCCTTCTTTCTTATTTACCCAGCTAGTCTTTTATTATAGTATTTAGGGAAGACTCTCTGACTCTTGTAAAGCTGTGAGCTTATCACATCATATACCTGACGGAAGTTTTGATATTCTTACTCACCTACAAATATCCTTAGTTACATACCTTCGTGCCCTTGTTCTCGTAGGGTTACTTCTGAACTCAAATTTTTTTTGTCTCCCCCGTGGAACTCTCTTTTATTTCTATAACACTTCTACAAAAACTATAACTACCTCAACTCCTATCTTAATATTTATCAAGTGTTACGATGTTGTATCTGCGATATTTAATTACCTATGTTGGGGTTCACTAGGTTTATCTTGCATGATATGCTGATTTATCTCTATCCTCTTGTCTATCCATAACTAGGCTCTTCCTTAATCAACTTCTAACTACTCCTTGATCCATTACCATAGCTATATTCTGCATAGTGTCTCTTGGGTTGTTTCCTTTATCTTAACTTACCTCCCGCACTAGCTCCTTATATATCAAGTTTTCATTCGCACTTATTTATCAATAACATCCTATGAGGGAACCCTTACTGCATCTCCCTACCATCGTGCTTGTATAATATTCTGGAGACATAACATATATGTAGGATCTAAATAAATGCAATCTCACCCCTTTTGCCTTTTTACCTCATTCATCCTTTACTAGTCCATAGTTACCTGTTCATCTTTGGCATCTTTTGTCAAGCACCAAAACCGAGGGACATGACCGGCACTCGACTGGGTAGCCCCAGTCAAGCGGACCGGGCTGCCTTTCTTATCCCACACGATACCCCATGTTCTAATTATTCATTAATCAAAGGAAATAGTCATTTATAATTAAAATACCTTTTTACAAAACATACATAACATACATGGTTACTTAGCAAGATTTACAAGTTACATTGCCCAAATACAACATATATAAGTACGTATCCCACGTTTCCTGTCTTTGGAGCCTCAAAGGATACAAAAGAGTTTTACAATACTTGCCGGTAACAAAGCTCCAGCTATATCTTACAAAAATACCACAAATAAGACTCCGTAAGAAAAGCATCATGTGCCACGCAAGGCCCCGAGAGGAAAGGGGTTCACCAATACAGCTGACGGGAAGTAAACGAGTGCTACTATCGGTGGACTGGAGTACCTGCTATAGATCCACCTACAATCATAACACCAATATAGCGCCCCCAGCAAAAGGGACGTTAGTACATTTGAATTGTACTGGTATGTATGAACAAACTTTACCCCAAGCAAAATCAAATAACACACAAGTAACAGATAGCAATAGAATCAACAATCAAATGCACGTCAAAGAAACAACCAAAGCCAAACGAATTTCACAATCTCTCCTTTTTCCCCTTTCAACATTTTTCTATCACATCAATGATTTCAATAGTGATTTCGATCACTTTTTCCACCCTTATTACCTCGGCCACCCTTATCAGCACAACCCACACCTTATTACTTCGTATTGCGGCACGCAATTCGATCCCACCGGACAAATCACATTTCACCTTATCACCAAAACCCACACCTTATTACTTCATGTTGCGGTGCGCAACCCGATCCCACCAGACAAATCATATTTCATACAACAACAACAACAATTCAGAAGAATTTTCATAAACATCAATACCATTTCCATCATAAACAACAGCCCATGTACAATCTAAGTCACGACGATAATTGCCACGACAAGCCATATATGATATTACCACAGTTGTTTCAATTGCATCAATTACGATTTCTTTCCATCACTTGTCACACAGCTCTTACCACATAAGCACATTCACACACACATATTTGGTTTGTTGCCATTTACTTACACCATTATATCGGAAGACTTAACCAAGATCACTCAAGGCATATCAATTATAGAAATTCACACATAGTTTACATAGACATCACATACCAAATATTCGTACGTCAAACAAAGTGACTTTACAAGGGTCAAAGTTAGCCATACATACCTGGAGCCGAATTCCCTTTTTAACTTCTACTTTCAACTCACCAAACAGTCTAGCAATGTCAATCTAGTTCACAAGTTAACACATATATCTTAGAATTGAAGTTCACAATTACTACCCGAACTTATTTAAGTTATAAATCCTTCTTTTACAAACCTTTACTTCTACCCAATTCCCCTTACTAGATTTTTGGTTTTTAAAAGAAATGCATGCATATTTTAAACCTTTATTTTCAAGAATAAATGCATGAGAATCCCCCTTTTATGTTTAAACCTGAAATCCATATGAAAAAAGGTTGGGGATTTTACCTGCAAGAACGGAAGTGAAGACAATTACTTGAAATTTCTCGGGCCTAGGTGACTTTGAAAATCAAATTGGTGGAGATGAACTTTCTCTCTCAAGAACCCTCTCCCCCCTATCTCTATTTTGTTCAGAAAGTATGTTAAAATGAGGGATTGGGGTATTTTATTAAAAGGGGTCGGGTTTAGAATTTAGAAAAATAGAAGCTCGAGTCAGGTTTGTGGTCGCACTTTGCGATCGCAGAGTGGAAATGCGGTCCGCATAATGGACCGCAAAAGCGCTCCAAAACTCTGAACATTCTGTTTCGGTTTGCGGCAAAAATATGGTTTGCATACACATTGTGCGATCGCATAATGCACCGTATAATTACCCTTTACAAAATTCCAAGATGATTACGCGACGACTATGCAGTCCACATATCAGTTATGCGATTGCATAATGGACCGCATTTTGACCCCAAATTTAACTAACACACTGACTCACTTTTCGACAGAAATGCGGTCTGCATACTTGATTTGCAACAGCATTCTGGATCGCAGAACAGCACTTTTTTGGAAAACTTTGACTCTTTGATTTTTAAATGCTAAATCAGTACAAAGGGTCCGGACTACGGCTCGCAAGCTCGCCGTGAAGAATTTTACACATCCCTAACACATATTCGGGACTTGACACTACAAGCAACTAGGTTTTTGAGTATAAGTTTTCACGGGGCCTTACATCCTCCCCCACTTAAAATCATTCGTCCTCGAATGAGGATTTTGAAAATCAGTTGGTTTTGAAAAACATGATGTGTGAACTCCCAAATTTTTCACTAACTCCCATATTTTTAGAAAGTTTTGCCAGAGTTTTCTTTGTAATTTGGACATATTTACCTGTCAAAGAGCCCCCGAAACATATTTCCAAGCACCATTACACAATTCATGTTATCCCTATAACTGGTATACAATTCATTACCTCAACATTTGCACATATTCAATCACTTGTTACATTTTGCACATAAATTAGTCATTTCAAGGAGTCCCATACAAGTTAACCACTTCAACATACTATATGCATTTCAATTTAATCGTTACCAATCTACACTACCATTAGTCCTTCACTTATCAATATATCTTTACAAAGCTTTCATTTACCAAAAAAGGGTTGCACATGAATCAAATAATCACAGCACATACAACTCTTGCACAACTTAGGGAATTACAATAGTAAAGCATTTAGAGGGGAAATGGGGAGTCTTTGCACCAAATTTAACATAACATCAGTTTGCCTGGGGATAAGAGTTCGCACGATTACTACTAGACTTATTCAAACAGATGGGGATATTTTCCTTCATTTTTCCACTTCCCATGTGGCTTCCTCAACTCGTTGACTTTGCCATAATACTTTAACTAAAGCAACTTCCTTGTTTCTCAATTTACGGAATTACCTATCAAGAATAGCAACCGGGACTTCTTCATACGACAAATCTTCATTAACCTCGATTGTCTCAACTGGCACGATGGTGGATGGATCTCCAATCACTTTATTTAACATAGACATATGGAACACCGGGTACACTAATGACATTTTAGGGGGCAATTCCAGCCTATAAGCCACCTGCCCTATCCTTTGAGTGATCCGATACGGCCCGACATACCTAGGACTCAACTTTCCTTTATTCCTAAATCACATGACTCCCTTCATAGGAGATACCCTCAAGAATACCCAATCATCTACTTGGAATTCCAATTCTCTCCGATGATTTTCCGCATAGGATTTCTGGTGACTCTGAGAAGTTTTCATCCTCTCCTAAATGAATTTAACTTTTTCCATAGCCTGGTGCACGAGATCTGGCCCTAAAAATTCTGCTTCACCCTCTTCGAACCATCCAACTGGAGATCTACACCTCCTTCCATACAATGCCTTAAATGGGGCCATCTGAATACTAGTATGAAAGTTGTTATTGTAAGCAAATTCTATAAGTGGCAAGTGATCATCCCAATTACCTTTGAAATCCAAGACACAAGCCCGCAACATATCTTCAAGTGTCTGAATAGTCCGCTCTGCTTGATCGTCAGTCTGTGGATGGAAAGCCATGTTGAGATTCACCTGAGTACCCAAAACTTGCTAAAATTTCTTCCAAAATATAGTTGTGAACTGGGCCCCTTGATCTGAGATAATAGAAAGTGGAGTGCCATGAAGCCTTACTATTTCCTTGATATAAAATTGAGCATAATGTTCTACAGTATCAGTGGACCTGACAAGCAAGAAGTGAGAGGATTTGGTGAGTCGATCCACCATTACCCGAATTGAGTCGAACTTGCGCTGAGTGCGAGGTAACCCCATCACGAAATCCATGTTGATCATCTCCCACTTCCATATTGGTATTTCCATAAGTTGGGTTAACCCACTAGTCCACTGATGCTCGGCTTTTACTTGTTGACAATTCGGACATTTAGACACAAAATCCGCCACACCCCTCTTCATATCGTTCCACCTATAAATTTCCTTGAGATCATGATACATTTTCATAGAACCTGGGTGCACGGAATACCTGGAACTATGAGCCTCCGCCATTACCCTCTCCCGAAGATTATCCACATCTGGAACATATAGCCTACCTTGGCATCGCAATACACCAGCGTCGCCGAGTGAAAACACTAAAGTCTTGTTATTCAAAACTACCTCCTTCATCTGAGCCAATGCTGGATCAATAAACTTCTTTTCCTTGACTTCAGCTACAAGTGACGATTCTGCCCCATTACGCACTATAACATTCCCCTCGTCTGAGGTCGAAATACAAACCCTAGACTGGCCAATTGATAAACCTCCCGAGCCAAGGGCCTCTGACCCGCTCCTAAATGAGCCAAACTACCCATAGACTTCCGACTGAGAGTGTCGGCCACCACATTCACCTTCCCTTAATGGTACAAAATGTCCATATCATAGTCTTTAAACAATTCTAACCACTGTCGCTGCCTTAGATTCTACTCCTTCTGCTTGAAAAAATATTAGAGACTCTTGTGGTCTGAGAAAACATCCACATGGACCCCCATAAAGATAATGCTGACATATTCTCAAAGCAAAAACAACTACCGCAAGCTGAAAATCATGAGTCGGATAATTCTTCTCGTGGTTCTTGAGTTACATTGAAGCATACGCTATAACCTTCCCATGCTGCATCAACACACACCCTAAACCAACCCTGGAGGCATTGCAATAAAACACAAATCCTTATGTGCCTTCTAGCTAGGTCAATATCGGCGCCGAGGTCAAACTCGACTTCAATTCCTGAAAACTTTTCACACAAGTGTCGGACCATTGGAACTTCACTGCTTTTCGCGTCAACTTAGTCAATGGGGAGGCGAGGGTAGAGAATCCCTCCACAAACCTCCAATGATACCCTACTAATCCCAAGAAGCTATGAATCTTCGGTGGGGTCGTGGGTCTAGGATAATCTTTCACCGCTACAATTTTCTAGGTACGCATACACGTTATGTGATCGCATAATGCACCGCATAATTGCCCTTTACAAAATTCCAAGAATATTATGCGACGACTATGCGGTCCGCATATCAGTTATGCGATCGCATAATGGATCGCATTTTGACCCTAGATTTGACTAACACACTGACTCACTTTGCAACAGAAATGCAGTCCGCATACTTGATTTGCGACCGCTTTCTGGACTGCATAACAGCACTTTTCTGGAAAACTTTGACTCTTTGATTTTTAAATGCTAAATCAGTACAAAGGGTCCGAATTGCGCTTGCAAGATCGCCGCGAAGAATTTTACACATCCCTAACACATATTCGTGACTTGACACTACGAGCTACTAGGTTTTTTAGTACAAGTTTTCACGGGGCCTTACATCTTTTCACATCTTCACTGACACTTACTCGCCTTGCGATAACCCTTACCAGGGATAACTGAATTTCTTATGTGCGAGGGTGACACCTAGTGTAACTGGCTCACTTAGTCCCTTGAGCACAACTCTGCTCATATTTCTTGCTTTAGGGAAGCGTCTTTCTGGATGTCCTTTAAAGGTTATTCTTCCATTTTCCGTTCTATCATTTTTTAAACACGATGTGTGGAATTCTTACGATGCTGACTATCATCGAATCCTTTGGTACCTAAATCATGTTTGATTTTTTTTCTTATTTACCAGCCTATGTTGATTTCTATTACTCCAGGGGATCTAACTTAGCCTTATGGTAAGTATGTTGTAGTCGCTAACTCATTTTCTCGAAATGAGGATATGACTTTATGTATTATACTCTTTTATAGTCGTAAGGCATGTCACCTCTTGTCTTTTCCTTTGTTTGAATATCGACTATGTCATCCTGTCATATTATGATTTACCGTTACCACCTTTTTATCAAATCTTACTCGTAATTATTCATTTAATCTCTTCGTATTCTCCTACTAATATCTCTATTTATTACCTTATTCTAAAAAATTCAATAAAATATTCCTTCACTTTTATCTCCCTTTGCTCCATCTCACTAGTACTTCAGGTCGCCTACTATTCTCTTTACTAGGGGCGAGAGTCATACTGAAGTAAATATTTATCCCTTATAGGATGCCACTACATGTCTTCTGATATTTTTGAACGTTCTAGTATTCATATCTGATTCTACTATTCTAAAGTGCACCATCTGGTATCCACGACCTAATAGGGCCTCAAACAGGGCCACGTCATCAAGAATTCTCTCTCTACTAATGTCCTTACCTGCTGTTGTATTAGCCCTCTAGCTAACTGTCATTTTTCTAATTGCAAACATTTCTATAATTAGAAAACATAAGTCTTGGCTCGAGCTCTATGACTCAGCTCTATAGCACGATGTGGATTTGAAAGAAGGGCAATAAATTCATAAATGCCTTATAGCTCCTGTTTATATAACATAGTGCACAACAAATCCATAAACAAGGCTCTACTTGACATGGCTTGTGGACTCCCTAGGACAGAACTGATCTGATACCAAGTGCGAAATGCACCAAACCTAAAAAGTTATGGCCGGCACCCAGTGCCATACTCGGCCCGAGCGTACCACTCTATTACTATGAACAATGGAGAGGTAAACCTCATCTTAGGCCAATGACTCCATATTCTGAATCGTTTGAAAATAACGCCTTTCTCATCTGTGGGGTAAACATACCCAAAAATTGATATATATAATTGTGCAGGATGACAAAGCTACCATGAACATGTACTGATATACAAAATATACAGGATTCTTCTACAAGCCTTTAAAGTATGATTGAATTGTACAATGGTCGGGACAAGGCCTTAACCTACCCATCAAACATGTATATATAAAATGATCTCCAAGGTCTACACGTAGTAACTCTAAGAAAGTAGAGCTTACCAACCAAGATGATGTTTGACTATGTCTACTGGGAGGGTCTGTCCAACTATCAATGAGGACCTGCAGGCATGAAATGCAGCACCCCTGGTAAAAGGGACATCAGTACAAAATAATGTATCTTTATGTGTTGCAGTAAAATAACTGAATGCTAAAACCTAACTAATAATATAATAATTTAAAGTAACTAGGAGTTAGAGATAATATGAAAATATGCTTACCTACTGATAATGACTCAACTCTCTCAATATAGTAAGTAAAATAGTTATCCAGCCTTATAAGGCTCGGTATGTGTAATTGTTTTGCCGTAGTAGGCTCGCTCATAGGCGCTCGGCCATACTAGGATATGTATCTTGGAAATTCTAGGCTCGCACATAGTCTCTCAGCCACAGTAGGCTCGGTATATAACTCACCATCTGATTAGAGGTTGCCCAATAGGGGCCCCATCAGTTATAGCTCAATGGTGGTGAAAATAATATAATACAATATATGTATAGAATCTCTGCTCTCCTAGCTGATAGAAGACAAAAATAAACTGAATATGAAGTTTCGATAAGGGATAACGTTGTAACTTATGAGACTAGGAAAATGTACATATATTCAGGAACTTGAACTTCTCTTCATGTCTTGTTATCAAACACATGTAGTTACTGGATCATGCCAAAATGAAATAAAGGTTTAGCCTTAACACACCTTAACACCATTGAGTCCTTAATATCTTCCAAGAAATTCTTCAAACAATTTAACTCAATCTACCACAACATAAGGAGATTCAAAGTTAGTGCCAAGTAAAGGCTAAGTCTGCAACTTAAACTATTAGCTCGTTTACATAAATTTGGGCAGCATCTCCCCTGTAACAAGGCCCTCCGCCAATACCATAAACCAACAACAACAAAAAACAACAATAAAAATGTTTATGCATTATTTTCCAACCTTATATCCATCACAAAACACCACAAAATAGCGCATACACCCCAATCAATCCATACACAAAACGACAATCCTAGTACTGTCAAACATCCCAAAAATATAGAGAAAAAAGACTAGCCAACCACCCTATCATTAGGTGGTTTTTATACACATCCTTTCTCCTCCCAAACTCCATAATAAAAGTAGCAACAGAGACAACTTAACAGAAACACAAACACAACCCACAAAACAGTCTCACAATTTCAACAACTCAAAACTGATTTTTCAGTTTACTAAAATACATTTCGACTTGTCTTTTCTTTCAAATTGAGAACAAAAACAACAATACATAATTAAGACTATTATCTTGTAAAACAGTCATGAATTCAACTTAAAAATAACTTCACAAGCAGCCAATAGTGATGCAATAACAAACAACATACCGCTCTTTCGAAACTCGCTAGGTCTAGTCTTTACAATCGAGTTACAACTCATACAAGCATAAATAATGGAAGGAGAAGCATAAAACTAACATGGAATGATTAGAACACACGAAACCTAGTCCTTCTTCATCAACAATTAGTCCCCCAATGCAGCTATAAGAAGTAGAAATAGGAACTAGCAAGTTGTCCGGGGTTTTCGGCACTAGAGTCACACCACAACACCCGAAATAACCTAGGGTTTGTGTGAGATTTTTGGGGAGGAGTTGTAGGGGTTCAATCTTGTTTTCATGTTTGAAAGATGATTGAAATAAATGATTTTAAGTCCCCCCTTGGCCAACTTAATTGAGGCCTCTCCTTTTAGCATGTATGTGATGCACCTACTTGTCACCTACTAGTCTGTGCAGTCTCGCAAAAATATAAATATATCTCTACTACAATATCATATCGACAAATGGTTAAATGAGTTAGAAACTAAACTCGTATATATTTACTTTTCCAGGTAGATCATCCACTAATTCCAAGTATATTGGGATAAAATCGCAACTATATTTGACCTAAGTTTCAACACATTTATGAATGGAACTTGTGATGACCTTTTCCAACTTTTGTTCCACAACTCGGTTGAATTCAAAACATAACACTCGACTATAATACGACTAAAATACTTCATAATATAATCTCCTTATAATGTTAAGAACCCTAGTATCACCCAAAAAGTACATGTTATAACATTCCAACTTGTTGACTTTCAACGAAACTTATTTTCTTCAATTTGTTTTGCTTGTAAGACTTCAAACACTATTGATACTTTGTATTCATGATCTTAAATACTTGTAAACTACATGTTACCATGATTAACTAACCTTGTAAACTTTTCAAAGATAATTTCATTTATAATCTTACCTCAATTGACTTACGACGTACTCTTACGTACGAAAACATGGGGTGTTACAGGAATGGGCATCCCACTTTCCCTTTGAATCTTGCACCACTCGCGCTCAAAATAAGACTATTTGTTTGTAGATCCCCTTGATCTACTCCTTAAAGCAGGGGACTGGGAACCTAGGTGACCACTGCACAATAGTAGATGCAAGCAATTAGAAAAAAGAATAAAAGAAGTACCAAGTAATCAAAAAGAGGAGAACACTTACGAGATGAGTTCCATTTTTCAAGGAACGACAATAATTTGAGGGGAATAAGGTCTCCGGTTATCACCCGAACGAACCTCCCTTAATAATGTCGATCTCGATCCTTATCAATGCTCAAGAATAGAGCTTTGCTTGCTAGATGAATGAGCTAGATCAACCCCCTCAAAAGACTCTGGGACCGTAGAGACGAAGCAGGTGGCTGATAGTAAACCGAAATGCTTCGGTGTTGTTGACGAAGTGGAGGAGGATTATAATCCTCAAAAAAGACGAGTGAATCTGCCAAAGATAGACCTTATGAATTTTGTAGAAGCCGAGAATTATAGGGTCCACCGGGGCAAGCATGAAGGGGTTAGTGTAAATAACTAGATGTCCCTCCACGTGAGTGGTAATGTCTTCGTTGGGCCTAGGGACGACCACTCCCTTGCCCTCCCAATTGCAATCCACCCGAACAGTGGGGAATGTGTTCTCGGTAATGGAGCATATATACCTCCATACTCCTTCACCTCGGTCTTGTTGACTGGAGGCCTTCTCGACTTTGAAATCATTCTCAATGGAACAGGCCCCCCCGGATGAAGCTCTTAAAAGAAGGCTCCGAGGCCACCTCGGCATCCGTGGCCGGGTTGTGAGTTTAAGGGATGGCTTGTTGAGGCACGAATTTTGAAGTTTTTGCCATTGAATTCTGGAAAGTATGAAGGTTTGAAGGTAAGGATGAAGGTTTGAAAATAAGGGTGAAGATTTAAAGATAGGGATGGAGGTATGAAGGTCTAACATGAAGATTTGAAGAAGGAGTATGAACTTTTGAAGATAAAAGTATGAAGATCTTAATGATAATGGATGAAGATTTGAAAGGGTTAGAAATAAGTGAAGAATTCGTGGATAAGTCAGGAGGCTTTGGAATCGAAAGTGAAATGCAAAAAAAGGGAGAAGCATTTACAAAGAAAAGGTAATCAATGCATGACGTTTCACATTCGAGAAAAGTCAATTGGCGGTTGACACGTGTTTGATGTCAAAACGACGCGACTGATGGGACGTTTCCTTGACTTGACAACTTGGTTCTAGTATACGAGAGAAGGAATCAGGGTCAATTTATTGTTTCTCGTCGTTTCAATAAATCTACTCTCCGAAAAATGAGGGGACTATCTATGTACGGGTAAAATCGAGAGCAAAGTTTTCTCTGGTTCCCTGATGAAGAAATAAAGGGGAAGCGTGACTCAAAGTGGTTACAATCGAGGCCTAGGAGCCCCTTGTATCGAAACCCAAGAGGAATGAAATGTGTCTGAGATTGGACATAGTGAAATGCGGACCCAGACCAAGTATAGCTTCTGGACCTTGGGGCACACGGTGAACGGTTATGAATGACGAACACGGGCCGTGATATTCGTCCTCAGTTAGATATTACAGTTTAAATGCCATTCAGTATCAACTGTAGATCAACATTTATGAGAGAAGGAAATTCTTTTACTTTTTTAGACTTGTATTAAGACTCAAATTCTCACTATCTGCATTAGGTAGGGGTAAGGTCTACGTACAGACTACCCTCCCCAGACCCCATTTGTTGGGATCAAACTGGGTTTGTTGTTGTTATGGCTGTTATTGTATTAGGACTCAAATTCTCCTACTATAGAAAGGGTAAAGTTTTCTTTATTCTTTATTTTGACACATTGTGACATGAAAATCAAAGTAATAAAAGTTTACTTTTGTCTTTTAACTATTGCTAAAAGCATTACTCATTTGGTCCTTTCTTCATTCGCGATCGAGCTTTTACCGAGGGTCCATTAGAGGGCATATCCACTTTTTGTCTAAGGTTAGGATTGGTCACTACATGGCGATTGATTTGATTATTTATTTTGTCTTTTAACTCATTTACCTATTATTCTTAATTACGTATCTTTTAAATCGTGTATAAATTTAGTTGTTAATACTTTTGGCTAAATAAAACTCTAAGGGGTCGTTTGGTAGAGTGTATAAGAATAATGCTGATTATGGTGTATTAGTAATGCTGGTATTAGTAATGCTTGCATTAGTTATGCTGGCATTAGTTATGCTGAGATATTTCTTATCCATTGTTTGGTTTGATGTATTAAAACATTCCATAGTTTCTATAAGAATTGTTTGTTTACAAAAATATCCTTATAATTAGTACATTACTTTATCTTTTAAGAAAAAACATATGTTGAGGAATATTTTTATATTTTTTAAGAAATATTTTAATTTGTCTACATATATTGTAGCGTATAACTTAATTTATTTATTAAAAAAAATATGCTAAGTATTTATTTATTTACCAGGGATATAATTTTATTTATCACTTTTTGAATTATTTCAAGCATAAATTTTATTTATTTGCTAGGGATATAATAACATATTTTAATCAAGCATAAATTTTGAAGGATAATTTTATCTTTAACGAAGTTAATGCATGCATTAAAATCCATTGCATTGTTAATGCCATGGTTTCTTATGCATTAGTTATGCATAGAATAATACCAGATAGGGTATATAACTAATATTTGCATAACTAATGCATATGTTTAAAAAGTGTACCAAACAAAATATTACTAATATACAAAACTAATGCATTCATTATTTTACTTAAATGCATCCTACCAAACGAGCCATAAAGATATTTGCAATGCGGCTGAAACAAAACCATAGAAATGGAAGTTGCAACGTTGTCACCCCAGAGCCACACGTCGCACGATGATCATCTCTCAGCTCAGCTCTGCTTCTGCTTCCTCTTTCTCCGTCTCTCAACAAGAAGCTTGTTCTTTCTCCAGCTCTGAGATAATGAGCATCCTCTTTTCTCCTTTCCCAATCTTGGCTCCTCCCTCTAAATTTTTCTCCTTGCCTTTGAAACCCAGAACAAAATATCATCAATGCAGAGTTACCATAAAGCCACCACCCCCAAATTTCGACTGCAAGACTGAATTTTTCAGCGCTTCTCGGGATGCTATTGAAGAAAGCCATCCGGAATTGCTTGATTTGGCTGATAGTGGAACTCTGTTTCTGATAAAGAAGAGCCAGTATGGGCCTGTTCCATCTTGGAGAAGTGAGTTTGTGGAACCAGAGGCCATTTGGCTAATTGGAACAAACCATCTTTCTTTGGAATCAGCCGTGGATGTTGAAAGGGTTATTCGTGCTATTAGGCCTGAGAATGTTGTTGTAGAGCTCTGCAGAAGCAGGCAAGTAGCTCTGTACAAAAATTATGTTCCTTAATTCCTACTCTCTGCTTTATCCTCATGTTATTGCTGCTTAACATCGCGTTTAGATTGTTTTGGTTGTAATTTGTGAGTAGTGGTGGAGAGAGGAATTCTAGCAAGGGGACTGAAAAATGCTATGCTAACATCTACCACTTGTCAGGAGGATTCCACAATGTATATATTCGCAAAACAATAGTACTAATTTTTACCCTAATTAAGCAATAAAATTTTACTATAATTTCAACTACTCTCATGGAAATAATGAGGGATGTCAAAGATATCTGGTAGCATTTCGTGCAATAGATCACATTATGAAATGCTACAATTTAGAGGCGCCTGTCTTTAATCTTCATGAGCTGTAACCCTGCATTCTTGTCCCTCCATTTAATTTACATCAGGTGTGTAAACTGGTTATCTCCATAGCTTAACTTCACCTGTTGCAGAGTTCAGGGCTGGCATCATGTACATTTCAGAGGATAATGATCTCAATCAGCCCTTAAAATCAAACATGTTTGCTTTGAGTGGGACCGGGTTTTTTGGTGCTGTCGGTCGTAGCATAAACTTGGGTAATTTCTGAACTTGCTTTGTATGCTATCTATGCCTACAGAATATAATTCATCAAGCTATTTCATATGATAGGAGGTCAAACTGCTCTAGCATTACGAGTCTTGCTGGCGCTTTTCTCTTCAAAAATGTCTTCAGGTGTTAATCGGCCTTTTGGAGATGAGGTAGTTCTCTATAAGATGTTCCTTTTTGCAATTAGGATATTTCCAGAGACTTAACGAAGTTTGCTGTTTTCAATTGCAGTTTCGTGCTGCTCGAAAGGCTGCTGAGGACATTGGTGCTCAAATAGTATTGGGGGATCGACCAATAGAAATAACTGTATGCCGCACTTACATTTCCATTTCCTAGGTTAAATTTGGTGTGAAGTGGTACATTTACTTTCTCTCTTTATTTGACAAGTTGGAACAACGATTCATATGACTCCTGTTTTATATATTAGATGGATGGTACTACATGGTCTTATATGTAAAGCAAGAGAAGTTAATCTACTCTATGCTTACGTTTGTCTGAGTGTCCTCATGTGATGTGCTATTTGGTCTTAGCTGTAATGCTAGAAAGTTTATTTTTATTTACTTCTGTGTTCAGCTTGAACGAGCATGGACTTCGCTAAAGTGGAATGAGAAGATGAACTTGATAGTCTCTGTCCTTAGCGGAATTACCTCATCTGCTGAACTATCAACGAAGGCATTAAAGGTTTCCCCCTATATCTGTATGAGATTTCTCTGGATACTAACGATGATTGTTACTTATCAAGTTTTTCAGCCATTACATCTTACATGCGTAGAACATTAATAGCATATTAATTGGCTGGCAGAACCTAAATGGCATTATCATATATGCATTTTCGTCCATATTTTCTTTAAGTAGCAGTTACAAAAAATTGATGCCTGGAGGACCAGTCCTCCCTCTCCAACACCGCCACCCCAAAAAGGCCAAAACGAAAAGGAAGAGAGCAGTTTTTCAACTTCTCTTTGTCTATTTTAAGAGTTTTTCCTGTTCTCTGCTCTCTTCAGGCGGCAAGTTGTGCTGGTAATGTACATGCAATCCCATTCTATCCTACATGGTTGCCTGTACGTTATCTCTCCATAGATTCAAATTCCATTTTCATTGTTTTCTATGTTGTTGCAGGAATCAAATTCTGATGATAGCAACTTTCAGCTGTATGAAAAGCTAAGCTTTACATATCCATCACTTCTACAGCCACTCCTGCATGAACGTGACACGGTTAGTTGGTCATTCCTGAAATGTCTCTGGTAATCTAGAACAAACGCAAGCATTTCATTGTGAGAACACATGCCTCTTCACTGATGGATATTATGGCAAAACTGGCACTGGTTTTCAGATCAAATTGAACTGAGAAGTGCCAGTTAATTGATTTATCCTTTAAACCATATTTAGGTCAACCATTTGTGTTACAATTGCTAGTGACAATCTTTTCTGTTTTTCCATGTGATTGTTACTATAGTTTCTTGCGTGGTCTCTGAAGAGGAGTAAAGCTGTGAACAAGAGTAAGCAAGTGGTAGGAATAATTGGGAAGGGCCACATGAATGGAGTTATATATTCTTTGGTGTCTGATCAAGGAAACTTGCGTTTTCGAGATCTAGCTGGGAACAAACCTTCAAAGGAGCTCTCTGGCTGGGCTACTACTATATTTGGAAACTTGCTAAGAGACACTGCAATTGGTTTCCTACTATGGCTATTATATGAACAAATAACCAGTGGATTGAAACTTATTGATTAAAACTCTACTACCAACTTCCAGGCTTCTTGTACAATCAAGAAAAGACTCGACTCAACTTACACAGATGAATACTTGTGATGCACAGCCATTATGAAACGATCGACTCCATTTTTTGTGAACTATTTCTCAAGCAAGGTAGCAGAGTCATCAAAGAGTTGTGAGGAATGGAATAGTTAACATCTCTCATTTTAAGCTCTTCGAAGGTAATATAATATCTGTTAAAAGAAGATGATGAGCTACAATATATGTTCTAATGGAAATCCTTCTATATTAGGAAAGTTCACTGATGCTAGTTGGATTGTTTAATTTCTACTCAACAGAATAATTTACGAGTCAAGAGCTATTTTTAGAAGAAAGAAAAAGTTAGCCCAGATAATGATTCCATAACATTAGAAGCTCAAGTATCCTGAAAGACCGTGTGAAATGGAGATGTGGAAAAGAAGAAACAGACCTAGACCTTATTTTTGCTATTTAAAAAATAAAGAATTTGATCCTCCAGCTAAAATAGAATGTGTTTCAATAGCTGGAAGAGAATGTTAGTCAGATCTCGTAACTGGCGTGACAAAATCTATTTTGTTTGTCAGTGTATTCGCTTGTTTGCAAAACTGGGCTTGGTTTTGAAATTTTGTCCTCGGAATTGCAACATTCTGGAAATGGCCTCATATGTACAGATATGCATTTAACGAAACAAATCGGCTAAACATAATGTTCTGTGGCAAAGATGGCGGCAATAGCAACCAAAATCGGTAAAACTGTCATGTACAAGTTATGACAAATTGGTAAGACTTCAATGTTGTATTCAACTTAGCTATCTTGTTGCATAATTTACAAACTCAACCAGGTTGTCATAATTTTAAAGCTACAAATTAAGCGGAGGAAAAAATACATTTCAACAGGGGACATGCAGGTTATGACAAATTGGTAGGACATCATGATGTATTCAACTTAGCTATCTTGTTGCATAACATACAAATTCTACGAGGTTGTCACTGTTTAACTGTCACGGTTTAACCAGAAAATAGGAATTTTGGTCAAAATTTGTTATTCGAAGAATTCGGGTTACTGATAATCAAATAAAATAAATAAATAAATAAGAATAATTGATTCAAACTATAACTAGAGAAAAAGCAAAGTAAATCAGTGTATTCCAATAATATTTCGTATCCTTACAAATGTTTATTCCTCTCCTTTTATAGCTATTTCCAAGTAATACGTTTCTTTCCTCCCATAATAGAGTCATTATGGGCAATTAACGATATTTAATGTAACGTTATAATTGGCAATCGTAACAGTTTCGTGAAGATTATGTAACGTTTCCCGTCATTGATGCTCATTAATTACAGATAACATAATACGTATCTATTCTTTTTTTACTATCTATGTTCATTCCTCAGATGCTTCTTTGAATTACTAAAAGGTCCGAGTACCGTTCCTTTCGGTTTTCTTGAATCTCTGCCCCGTGCATGTTAAAACTTATGTCCCTTCAGCTATCCTTTGCCGACTATCATTCTTTTACTGATTCACGTATCATGACATATCATCACATAATTAATTCAATATATTAACTTGATTTTTCTCAATACAGATACCCTCCCCCCCCCCCCC